>JAOYMU010000001.1:148608174-148623122 GCA_025802295.1 Psammodynastes pulverulentus | reverse complement strand
GGCACTTCAGCGAGCAGCGCACTGAATTCCTATTAGTGGTCCGCGGGATTTAAAATTATGAATTTGGTGGTCCCTGAAGTCCAGAAGGTTGGAGACCCCTGATCTATAGAAAACTCAACACAGCCTGTAAATGACAACTAGAAAAAAAAAACATTGTTGCTAGGACTTGATAGCAACTTGCTGGCACATTAAAAAAAATGAATGTTGATTGAGCAAAGTTGATCTTAAGATGGCTAAATACAGCTTCAGTATTAAGAAATAGTGTGCCTTTGATGATTAGAACAGGAAGGAAGGGTTTCTTGATGATCTATGGGGATCTGGCTGGATCTTTGCTGCGGTAGAAAAAGATTGTACTCAATTTATTCTTGCTCTGCCCTACCAGTGCCTCTTCTACTCCAAATGAAAACGAGTTGCTAGGATTCAAATAAGAAAAACATGTGCTCTTCCTGTTAGGAGGCTTGCTGCTGGCATCTGGCCACCAGATGTTGGCTTGGTTGAATCTTGGATTTTATCTCAGCAGTATAAGGGTTTGTCCCCTGAGGGAAGATAATAGATTGTTCTGCTTGCTGCATAGGGAAAAACAAACCACTTGTAGACATTTTTTCTTAAAAAAATCCAAATTACATTTATTGATGCAAGTTTTCTCATTGGAAACCTTAAAAATTCAATGACTTCCTCCAAAAATGGTATTTTATTTACACAGAATAACAATGAAAAAAAGCCCAAGCTGATGCTGTAATTCCTTTGGATCTGGATTGAGGCAGCAAACTTGCCTTCTTTCCCATTCTTTGAATTGGTGCAGAAGCTGACCCCAAACCCAGAAAAAAGGAGCAGAGTCAAACATTTCTCTTCTCCCCAATATACTTTTTACAATCGCACAAAAGCTGTGAAACCCCAACACTTCAAAAGTGTTAAGATGTTATGAATATGAATTTGATTCCTCATTTTTTTTTCCAGCCGCAAATTAATTTGCTTCTGTTTCTACATCACTCGTAACTTTAAAACTATGACATTTTGGATATAAAATTTTGCCCTAGCTTTTTGTGGTATCATTTTTCCTTACATACATTTTTGTAGTTGCTTTTCCTTGCAGTTGGGGGGGGGGAGAGAAAAAAAAGCTATATTATAAAATTCTGAGATGCAGAAATATCCCCTCAAACAATTTTGACTTGTGAGACGTGAATTTGATAAGATACAGACTGTGGATATTTATTCCCCAGCCATAAATCCAGGTTAAATTGAGGAGGACGTTTTGTACCAAATGGGAATATACAATCCAAGTCCTCAAATCGTTACGTGTAAATCATTTGCTATTAAAAGATCACACACATCCCAGAGGTATGGAAGTGGTGCTAGGTGTAAACATGGTTTTGGAAGTTACAGAGTGACCAGGAAGAAATGAGAACATGATCAGAAGAGCCCTCCCCTTTAGCCTTCTTGCTAAAATTTCTAAGGAGGAAAGAAGAGGATAACAACGAGCCCGTTTTTATATAAATTGTTGGGGGAAATTGCTATTATGGAATGTACCTGTTTCTCCTCAGGGTGGCAACAGAAACAGCACTGACATGAGTTCTTAAGTTTCTGAAATGATGATGGGAGGCGGGAGACTGAGGCAGTTTCATATTCCAGTTAAGCGGGAAAGGTGGGACTGCAAACTGCATCCAAGGAGAAGAGCTGGGTAGAACGGTTGCGACCAGCTAGAAATTGCTTACATATATATATATAGGTTGTTTCTTTGTGCCTACCTAAATTCAGCTGCTGAAACCGTAGGCTTATGGGAAGAGGGGATCTTCCTGAAATAGTCATGGCCTCAGAGAGGTAAACCCGTTCTAAATCTGGCTCTCTCATGCTTGCCTCTGTATGGCCCGTAGAGCTGTTCTCACATAAATGAAGCGAGCTTAGTGCCTGGGTTTTGTTTTTTGAAAATAGCGTATAGCATTAGCCCATGTAAGAGGAACAAGGGCTGATGGGCTATAAAAAAGCAGATGGTGAAGAATGGCATTTGAAAGAGCGGATGGGGGGGGGGGGGGGAATCCAGAACTAGCATTTTCTTTTCGGGAAAATCTAGAACTAGCAGATCTAAAGCAGGGAATGCATAATCTGCAACTTCACTAAACGCCCCTGTAAAAGCTGTCCCTTCATTTTAATTTTTAATATGCCTGGAGAGAGTATAGATATCAGGGACATGGAAAGCCAACATATCGTCTTCAGTTCGTTTGAATCAAAGGTAAATTAAGGTGAAGTGGCTTTTGTTCCCACTTTTGTATGTGACCTCTTCCAGCATGTCTCTCAGACTTCGAAGTTAACCCAAGATCTAGGCTGATTATTTTAGTGGCTAATAATACAGGCATCCATGTATCTAATCCCAATACCAAAATATATAGGAACATCCAATACGAAGGGGCAGAGTTTGTGTCACGGGACCACTGTACAATTACGTTCTTCACTTTCTCCCTTTGAATGCCTATGAACTGTAATGATCGCTCACATCTAACCAAGCAAAACAGAATGACTCGGTTCTTTTTTTTTTGCTGATCTCAAAAAAGCCGAGCTCTAAAATCCCAATATTTCCTGGAAAAGTTAAGCCCCAGGCATCTCGGCTTGCAGAGAGGATAGGGATGACAATAATAAAGAGAATGTCATCATTGGTCAGTCTGGTTCTGGATGCCACATTTTAAGAAACAAACTGGAATGAGTGTAAAGAAAGTAGGGGAAAGGACAATTGGGTTCAGGAACTGTAGGGACAACGGAGACGATCTTGGAGAAGACACTAAGTAGCCCACAGAACAACCACAAATGCTGAAGCATGCATTAAGCCCAGGTAGGTGGGGAAGTATTAGAAAAAGATTCAGACTGGCTCCTCCTGGTATAATAAGAAGGACGGAAGGGAAAACATGGGCAGACTTGCAAGGTTCTCTTACTGTAGCCTGATCGATAAAAGTATAGTTTTAGTCTTCCTGTTTCTTGATCTTGTCTGCTCGTAGGCCTGGTAGGAATTTTAGTCCTGTGAGAAGAGACTGAAGGAGTTGGGTGTGTTAAGCCTTGAGGGAAAAAAAAGGGAGGGAAATACGATGGCACTCTTGAAGTACCACTGAAAGTCAAGACCTCTGTAGCTTGAATGAATTTAAGACCCAAGAAGACAAATTGGTTACATATTTGAGTAAACTTTCTGCTGGAAGACTCCTGATAATGAAGGAGAAGGTGGGCTCCCCTTGGCTTGAACTCAAAAGCTGTCCAGCTATGGTGGTTGCCTACTATACACCAAACAAGCAAATCACCCCTGCTTGGGCTGTGATTTGTGTAGGTGGTGGCAACGTGGTGGTTCTTAGAAAAAAAAGATAAAGCAGGTTAGGCCCGCTTAGCACGTGGCTGTGAGACCTTCAGGACATTCTAGAACTATAGACTAGGCTGGGAAGTCAACCCTCCCAGATGGCAAAGGCCAATCACTTTCACGTTGTTGCCACTTTCACAATATAAACCTCAAGGGACAGCCCTGTTCGGTCCCTCTCAAGGACAAACCATCTCCATCCATCCCAGAGAACACACAAAGGTGGTGTTCCTTTGAAAACAGGTGTGAGAATAGGCCAAACGATTAGCTCTCTTCCAAAGTACTGTATTCACTGACTCATAAATACAATAGGCTTCCTTGCATTGATGCCCTTCTTCATAGGTCTTAGCTTTCAAGCTCCCAACACCCAAAGTTGCTGGCTATGGGTGGCAGGAATTGTAAATAGGAAGCATCTGAAAGCTGACAGATGGAGGACTGACTTTTGAAGAGACCGTCACAAGGTGTATTTTTATATTCTTGTTAGTGTTGGGAAGAGATGGAGGTGTAGCCTTTTTTTACAAGTCATTCACAGTGTTTCCCCTTTTCCTTCTTAGCTGAAAGGGATGGAAGACAGAACAGGGGAAATCTCTAATGTGCACCTCTGCATCTCTTACAGCCAAGGTTTCTTTTTCAGTTACTGCTGGCAGAGGTGACAGAAAAGGCATGCCCACAGGTGTTCAAAACACCCTATTTGAGAGAGAGAGAAATGAAAAAGGCTAAACACATGATGCAGGGAAAAACAGTAACTGCTAACATAATTTGTATCTTTGCATAGCAACTAGTAGATCAGCTGGTGGCAGCATCCGGCTGACCTGGTCTAGGCTTGGAAGCTGTGCAGATTTTAGTCTGGTTAATGCCGGAACAGGAGACCACTAGGAAATCCCAAGGCTGTAGGAGGTTGAAAATACATCCCATAAGAATGCAATGGCAAAAGACTTCCATGCTATTGCCAAGAAAAACAACATGGAAGTTTCTGTTGAAGTCATCAGGAACCAAGCTCAAATTCACCTTGAGTTCAATATTAGGGTATCTTCCCCCCCAGACCCCCGGTAGCATCTGGTGCCACACAGTCTCTGCCAACCGATATGGGCAGAATCAAGAATACTTCCATGGAAGTCTGTGCAATTAGGAAACAATTTTGCTATTTTTTTTTCCTAGCCCAATGAACATAGGCAGGAAACCACGAGAGAAGACAGGAGAGAAGAGAGTCTGCGCATTCCTCAAAAATGTTTGCATTGCCAGTCAAAGTCCACACACCTCCAAATTAATTCAATCAGCTCGTGGCAGCCAATTTTCACCTACCACGTCTTCCCCATTTACCTCCCAAGCTCACCAAAAGGGGCTCTGTGTCTTCCTCTAGCCCTCCCGAAGAGTCTTAACCATGTTTCCTGATGCAAATGCTTTTTCCCCAACTGTCCCACCAGGTTTTAAGAACAGAGACCAAAAACAAAGCTTTGCAAACAGCTCAACGGTTCCTGCTACAATGCAGAATTTAAAAGTCCAAAGATGCACGGTAGACGATAGTCCCAATGTCCAATGGATCATCATAAACCCCTCGGGGTAAGGGATGCTGCAGTCCAGCAGGAGAGGGTGCATCTCCCTGCCTTTCATAACTGTCCACTTGTGCAGCATATCAAACCTTCGGCTGTCCCACTGGATTAGTGACAATTCTCACGTCACTACAGTTTATTGAGTACCGGTCAGAGGGGGCAGGTGGTGACCTGGGCGGGGATCAAAAGTCCAGACTGGGGGCAGGGGGGCTGAGACTAGCAATCAAGGGAAGATGTTATTAAATACAGGGGGGGATTAAGACCCCTGGGGGGGGCATCAGTCTGGCTCCTCTGGGACTGGGCATCCGGGCCGGGTCACACGCTCATAGTCATGCTGGGCGAATACTGGGGAGACAGATGGGAGACACCACAGCATTAGAGGAAGGGTCCATCATGGAGGGGGGGGCACCGGCCCCCTCTTCACACCTCTGACAGCTGCTGCTTCCAGCATGAGATGGCACTGTTAGCTGTTGGTACTGACAGCCCAGTCCGACCCTGCCACAGGGTGCCCCGCCCCCCGCGTGCCCCCCGAGATCCCCGCCCCCTCCGCGGCCGCCGCTCCACGCAGGCCCTTACGCTCTCGCTTTGGAAGGGGTTTATGAAGCTGCTGCCCATCTCACTGCTGCTGTCATCACGCGGGGTGCCCGGTGGGTTAGCTATGCTGGCCATGCTACCCGGGGAATTCTTTAGGAATCAGAAATAAAAGAGAGAGAGAAAGAGGAAAAAAAAAAACCCAGACAATTCACACCTGAATCATGATTAGAACACATCCTAACACGAACCATGATTAGAACGCATTCTCAGAGCTATAGATAGCAGTTAAAAAGGCATTATGTGGAAAAGGTTAGCATTTTTTTAAAAAAGAGCCAGTTTCTGGACCTTACAAAGTTCTTAGATTCTATTTGCACGATCAGTTTAACTCAGGGGTCGGCAACCTTAAACACTCAAAGAGCCACAAAGGTCCTAACCGGAAGCCCCCGATTCAATTCTGGAGCCTACTGGAAGTCCAGTTCTCCCACCAGAGTCTCCTCCTAGTGCGGCGTCCTTTTTCCTCTATCTATCTTAACCTAAAGCCCTATCAATTGTGGAGCCGACTGGTGACAGGGAGCAGCAGCAGAGGGATGAAAGAGCCACATGCGGCTCCAGAGCCACAGGTTGCTGACCCCTGGTTTAACTAAATCACGGGGAAACAACATTGTTGTAGGGATTTGCTCACACAGAAATAACCTGTTTAATTGCAGGCAGTCCTTGACATACGAGCATAATGGAGTCTGCCTAGTATGACTAAATGTCATAAGGGTTGCAAAAAACAGGCTGCCAACCCAATTTTGCAACCTTTTTTGTGGCAGTCAATAAGCAAATCCTTGGTTGTTAAGTGAACCAAGGGTTTGCTATGGGAGCAGTTTTGCCGAAATTTAGAAGCACCAGTTTTTGGTAAAACTGTCGCAAAAGACAGTGATGCTGCAAATGGCTGTAAATGCAGCCATTTGCAATACTGCTAAGCGCCCAAAACTCAAAAGTCACGTTCAGGGAGACCCAATCACCGTGACTTCCAGAGTCACCCGAAGAATAACGGGTTGTCTCTAAATGTAATAAATAAATAAATAAATAAATAAATTTTGGATTTGGATCCTAAGTCCTCTTTTTTTTTAGCTCGGTCATAATTTCGAACAGTCGCTAAGTGACTTCTTGTAAGTCAAGGACTATGTGATTCAGATAAGAGTTAGCTGCAGAAGGAGCCTTGTTCCCTCCCAAATACCATTCCTTCAATGTTAGGCAAACTAATTACTGGGGAGGTCAATTGACTCTCTTTATTCGTAAAGATAAAGATTCTACATTGAGAAGGCCCCACTGAGTAGAGATCATCCTCCCCTTTAAAGCCATATCATCTCTACTGATCCCCTTCTAATCCCTCGGTCCCCAAGGCCTGTGGGGAACTCCAGCTCGCCCTCTGGAAGAGGACACGGTGATGCAAACCCTTACCTTGGGCATCCCATCTATTTCACCTGGACCTGCAATGAGAATGAAAGCAGTTAAACCCCAGCCCTTAGGTGGTCTCTACCAGATTGGAAGACTTTTGTGGAAAGCGCAGATTTTCTGGCAGCCAGCCAAAGTCTTAGGAGCCTCCACTTAATCCACAGAAATTCTTACCAACGGAAACTTTCTGCCAATGGACTTTGTATAGAATATCAGCTGCCATCACTATCACTTCTTTAAAGAAAGTCTTACAAAACCTACTTCTTTCCTCAAGGCCTCCTCTGAATGGGATGTTAATGTTCGGTTCTTAATTCTGGCTCTAGGGCCCCTTTCACACAATCATTGTTTTACTTTACTTCTTTACTTTACATTTATTTTACTTCCACAAACCTTCAATCTGCAATCATGCCATTTCAGAGAGCTTTCAAAGCAAGGACCAAAACAACTGAACTCTGTAAAAAGTCAGCCTGCCTCAGGATGTCTTTGAATGAAGGAAGCTGTTACTCCTGAGTTCAGACGGCTAGTCCAACGTATATCTCATCCTATCTAGAGTAGTTCCATTCTTAACTCAACTAGAAACCAAGCTGTGCACCATTCATTTTAGCGCCATTGTTAGCTTTGAATGGTTGTTGAATGAATGGTCATAAGTCAAGGACATCTGTATTTGATTTCAAGCTCAGGTATCTCAGTTGTATGGCATCCCTGCTAGGTAACCAATAGATAAATGGACATGTGTGTAGGAACACCAATTCCCCGATACTGAACCATGGAAGTTGTTCCTCATCTTTTCCTGGCAAAATTACAGCTAGAGGATACTCAAGAGTTAGCGTTCTGGCATCCAATGGTCTGCATTCCTGCTCCAGCTAGTCAGAACCTAGCTGATCTTGGTAGAACTCAAAAAGCTAAGCAAGCTTGGAGCTGGTCAGGACTTGGATAGGAGACCATCAGAAGATTTCACATCTAGAGGTTAGACTGGGAAGTTAAAAAAAAACAACTTGGAGGAAACCAATGACAAAACATTTCTAAATAGACATAAGTAATGTTAGAATTTTATGGATGTGCCTTAAAATCCCCGTAAATCATGCTCAACTGACCTCTTCTTTTAGCACGCAAAGGGTCATTGAGAATTTATTGCATTTTATTTATTTATGGATTTTTATTGTCCATGGCCAGCCCTGCAGGAAGGTCCATACTTACCTAAGGATCCATTCATATGATGGGGCTCCATGGCACTCATTCCAGCCATTGGACCTTCTGGACTTGGCCCCATGGAGAACTAAACATTATGCACAGACAGAGTGAAAAGAAGAGAAATACAGAAATAATGAGGAAGGGCAGATTCCAGGAGAAGCATGAGTTCTCTCCTTCATGTTTGTATTTTATTTAGAGCCACGGTGGCGCAGTGGTTAGAGTGCAGTACTGCAGGCTACTTCTGCTGACTGCCGGCTGCCTGCAATTTGGCAGATCGAATCTGACCAGGCTGAAGGTTGACTCAACCTTCCATCCTTCCGAGGTGGGTAAAATGAGGACTCAGATTGTTGGGGGCAATAGGCTGACTCTGTAAACCGCTTAGAGAGAGCTTTAAAAGCACTGTGAAGCGGTATATAAGCCTGAGTGCCATTGCTATTTATTTATTGAGAAAATGTATATGGCCGCCCAACTCACTCATGGCAAAATAAGAAATTTGGCATGGAATATCACCCAGCAACAGGGAGTGAGCAGGAATAAGGCACTTACCCCAGGCCTGCTCGGTGGAGGGCCAACAGAGTTCATCATGTACATATTTTCACTAGAGTTGGTGGAGTCTGAAACAAGGACAGGACATTGCAAGAAAAAGTTACCAAGGCGGTCTCTTTTCATACAGTGAACATCTAGAAATCTCAAGGAAGTCCATCAGCAGGACATGAAGTTGGGTGGTATTCAGAGAAAAGCTGCCTGAAATAAATGGAGGCTTCATCCCTAGGGTTTAAAACCTGGCTGAATGAGATCAGAAGTCTGTCTAGTCCAGGGCTCCATTCCAAAATTTAGCCAGAGATGCCTCTTCGATCTACAATAGGCTAAACTATATTATGCATTGGAGGAGGGATTTAGTTTGATATGTAGATTAATCTGTAGATTGGTTACAGTCTAGCATAACAACTAGACTAGGATCTGCTTAACCTTGATTTAGCTCAAGATTTACCATGGCTGCCTGGGGAATTCTCAGAGTTGAAGTCCATATATTTTAAAATTAGCAAAGCTGAGAAACATTGAGCTAAACTAAGGTTAAGCAAACCCTACTGCTCAAGGAAAAGAAAGTGAAGTACCAGAAGGCCAGAAGGCTGAGGCATTCCTATACAACAGCCTTGATTAGGAACTTTTATTTTTAGCTGAGCTGTGTGTGTCTTTAGACAGAAAGGGTCCAAGTGGGGGGGGGGGGGAGGGTTTCTCCCACCTCAGGAACTTCTCTGGAACTCTTTTTCAATGGCTATGGTTCCACAACATGCTTAACCCAGATGAGACCTAGTGGCTACATTCACACAATATACTTGGTTTTTCTAAATTAGAAGTAAAAAAATAACAGGAGGAAGCCTATCAAACTTGGCAGTAACCTCTTTTAAAATTAACCAATTTTCATGTTGGCTGAGTCCTTAATTACATTTATCCAATGAGGTAATCCAGTCTTCAAAATTAATTTAAAACAGTGTTTTGGCAAACTTTCTTTCTTTCTTTCTTTCTTTCTTTCTTTCTTTCTTTCTTTCTTTCTTTCTTTCTTTCTTTCTCTCCTTCCTTTCTTTCTTATCTTTCTTCTTTCTTACTTTTTCTTTCTTACTTTCTTTCCTTCCTTCCTTCTCTTTCTTTTTCATTCCTTCCTTCCTCCCTCCCTCCCTATAAATAACTCAAGGTGGCAAACATAGCTAATACACCTATTTTCCTCACAACAACCCTGTAAGGTGGATTGGACTGAGAGACAATGACTGGCCCAAAGTCACCCAGTCAGTTTTCATGCCTGAGGTGGGACTAGAAATCACAGGGTCTCGATTTCTAGCCTAGTGCTTTAACCACTAGACACTATGACCGCATGGGCAAACCAATGGGTGGACACTAGAGAGTGCAGGCAGATGGGCTGGGATCCTGGTTAGATAAGGGGTTAATGCAGGCGAGTGCACACTATGGAATGTGGAGGAGGGATACTATGGGCAGGATGCTAGACAGATATCTGGACTCTCATACTCCACAGTGGAGTTCCTCAGAATAAGCAGTGAGACCTACTTACAAGGGAGACTTGTGAGCAACCCTGCCAGCTTTCCACCTGATTTTGCTCATGGGAAGCTGGCAAGGAAGGTTGCAAATAGTGATCATGTGATTGTGGCTCAGTACAACATTATAATGGAGCCTGGATTATGATCACATGATTGTAGGGACACTGTGATGACCTCAACCTTGGGGGGCTGATCATACCAAGTTCCCCTCAGTCACAGCTGTTCCCATTTTGAACAGTGGCTGAATGAGTGGTTGTAAATCAAGTTCTACCTGTATTGCCTTTTTTTGTTATTTTCTTTTTTTTACCTCTCTCTGTTCTTATTAAATAAATAAAGCAAAAGAAAAAGTTGGCTATTGACTATGAGTATTGAAACTCAAAAATCGGAATGACACCAGGATAGGGAAGACTTTCTGAGGCATCGGGACAGAAAAGTGGGGCATTCAGAAAGAATTTCCTTCCAAAACAGAATTCAGGATACTTATAAGGATCCAATCTGAGTCAGTCACTGGGACCAAAGGTTTATTCTTTCAAGCTTTTGGGTTCATGCTGGAACTCATTATCAGGGAACTTTTGTCTCTGATGAGGAGCTCCAGCACGAGTCCAAAAGCTTGGAAGAATAAACCTTTGGCCTCGGTGACTGACTCCAATTGGATCCTCCAACGTTATCCTGGGACACCTATATTTACCTTCTTCCTCAGGATACTTACCTCCAGGGCTTGGCATGAGAGGGGTGCCAGGGGGGCCTCCGCCGCCCTGTGAGGAGAGAGAGAGAGAGAGAGAGAGAGAGAGAGAGAGAAATAACGTTCAGGATCCTGGGGTTTGCCTTGTGAAAGGGTCATTCTCATCAACATTATCAACCATGTCTTGCAAGCAGATTTATTAGATTCATCTGCCCTGCATCAAGACTGGGGTTCAAAATTTGCCTAGGAAGTCCACCCCACGCCTCTTCACACCTCTTCAGCCACTTACCCCATAGCTGCCAGGGGAAGATGAGGAATAGGATACCTAAATGGGATAGAAAGAAGAGGGGGAAATCAAATCACCGGCTGGGGACCAGATTTATTTATTTAGCGTATGGCATATCATACATGGACTAGCAACATCTATTAACATTTCATCTAGATTAGTAGAGCACAAATAAAATATAAACGTTAAGAAGATCTTATCTGAGGGCCCAGATTGTGGGGGCAATATGCTGATTCTGTAAACTGCTTAGAGAGGACTGTAAAAAGCACTATAAAGCGGTATATAAGTCTGTACTATTGCTATTAGTCAGTTCCAAGGTTAGTTCCAACGTTTCTTACAAAGAGATGTCATACAAAAGCTGGAATTTCCATCAAAAAGAACATGGGTCAGAGCTACTTCTTAAATAGACTGCAACTATAAAAAGATCTACTCTCTTGCTTGGTCTCATTGGTCTTATTTGTGGGATGTATATAGGGGGTGGGGGTGGCTGAGAGGCTCGATGCTATCACCATCTAACTTTTCCAGCTGCTCAAGTGGTGTCAGTATTTGATCCCACCTCATGTGATTCCTGCCTTTGTCTCTCCTGAGGCTGATAGTCCACAATATTATGTCAGTATAGTTTACAAAAAAAAGTCAAATTAGTTTATCTGGTTGTCATCTGATCCAGTTTACCCTGTGATGCCAACATCAATCTTGCAAGTAAGAAAGTACAATCTCCCTTGTCTCCTTTATAGTTTTTACCATCTAGCTGTGGACTATGCTCTGACCATTCCCTTGGCAGCATCTTTTCGCCCAGTCCCTCAAAATCTTTCCCATACACCATTACAATAGCCTTATATTAATTTTATGCATCTTTTCAAAAAGGTTTTACACATGTTTAACATTTTTTCACAAACCAGGTTTCCTAATGTAAATGGAAGTATTTGAAAGCAAATGTGGATTATTCTCTGAACCTAATCTGTATAAAAGTAAACTTTCTCTGCAATTAATTAGGTACTTTCAGCACTCTACAAAGCTAAGAAAAATGTTTAAATTACTAGTCAGTAAAAGTTCAATGTATGTGTTATTCCTGCTATCTCCTTCTGAGATATGAGTGCTTTAAGATCAACTCATAATATAGTTTTTAATGGTTTTTTAAATGCACAGTTAAGAGAACTAGTCAAAATAAAAAATAGGACATTTATATTTGACCAGCAGAAGGCAGCTTTCGAAGTTGAACTACATACAAATAATATGATGAATATGCCAAAATGTATAACCTTTTATTGAAATTTGAAACAGAGGAGCAAGTGAAAGACTATATGATAAATTCAGCTAAGAATCTTCTATATAATATGCTGATTAAATATTGGAAAATATGTGGTTAAAACAATTAAAATTTACAAATTTACATTACTTTACATTATTATTATTATTATTATTACATTATTAACTTATTTTTTATTAAATGATGAATCTTTGGTATAGATGCCGAGGAAAAATGTCTAGAATGATACTTCAAATACTTTGGAAATGTGAATAAAATGAAGGGTCATTTTTATCATCCTGATCGACTTAGAAAATTCGGGTTCTGATACATATAATATTCAAACTAGAACTTTCCTTGCTGGGATTAATGCATAGAAGAGTTGTGGAAGGTGATGTTAAATATGATTACTGTGTGAGAAGATTATGTACCCAAAAGATTGAAAAATTCTGAAATATACACAATGGAAGAATGGTTGGTAAAGATCACAGAACTAGCAGAGAAATGAAATTAACTGGAAATTCCAATGGGTTTTTGATGAAAAAAGAGGGGCGGATAAATGAACTTATTTGTGAGTTTAAAGATTAGTAAAGGTAGCAATAGCAATCAATAGCACTTAGACTTATATACCTCTTCACAGTGCTTTACAACCCTCCCTAAGTGGTTTACAGAGTCAACATATTTCCTCCCAAAATCTGGGCCCTCATTTTACCAACCTCAGAAGGATAGAAGGCTAAGTCAACCTTGAGCTGCTCAGAAATGAGTTCCTGGAATTGGCAGTGTGTTACCCCTGCAGTAGTACTGCATTCTAACCATTACACCTCTTAGGTAAGTTATGAAAAGAAGGAAAATATAATGTAATTTTAGAGAGGATAAAAGATAAATGCATTTATACCACTGTCAAGAAGTTTGGAAGACATTAGTTTATATTTTCTCTTTTTCTTTTTCTTTTCATTTCTATTTTATTTGTTATATTTTCTTTCTCACTTATTCACTATTCTTTTTCTTTGTTTCTTTTCTAACATTTGTATTGTTTTTATCTTGTCAAAAATTTCATTAAGAAAAATGTTATATATTTAAAATGTGGTCCTCAGTAGTGTAACATAAAATATGTTCATACCACATATTCTCTAGTAGAAGAATACACAGAAAAAGAACTGTTGTTTTACAAGACTCATGGACTTTTAAAAATAAGAAAATATTTTAAGGTAGAAAGTTGTATGCAATTTCCCCAAGGTTATAGTAACTCAAGTAAAAAGACCCACGTCCCCCTGGGAAACTAGAAAAACAGCAGGGCAAATGCATAAGCTGTTATTAGGATAATATTCAGAGTATTGCTTCATCTTTGCATGCTGTGCCCTTGCTCTGCCTAGCAAAAACGAATAGCTGTCATCTGTACAATTTTCTAAGTATCAAATGGTGCCATTACACTTTGACAGACATCCATGACCCTTTTAATTGTTTTTACCCTATTTGATGAACCTAATAAAGTAAAAATAATACATATTTGATGGACAAGATATGAAAAGACAGATCAGCAGTATTCCAATTGAAGATGGAAACATGTGCAAGCATTTTAAAAATCATTTTAAAGGGTGTAATTTGTACCAAACAGGGTAAACTTAATTCTAATACTGGTTGCCTAATTTTAAAAACAAATTATTAGGTTTTGAATAAGGAAATTGCTGTACTTAGTTTTAAAGAATTTTAAAGAGTTGAAAAACTAACATATAATTTTAAGCTGAGAAGCAGTACACCAATCTTTGTTCTGATTAATAACAATGAATAGTATTTAGAGAAATATACTGATCTTATATTAAGACATACTCTTTTCCCTATAATTTATTCTCCTTCTCAGAATTAATTTCTTAAATATTTCAAAGTTGATGATTTCTAGTTTAAAATATGGACCCTTTACTCTGAACAATTTTTGCTAATATTCTAACTGTATATGTGTTGCAGATCATAATGCTGATTACATTGTTCAAACATGGTTTGTATTCATGTGATTGTACATGTAAGAAATTAAAACATTCATTCAGGCAGACAGGAATTGAATTTGAAAGCCAAATTACTCCCTTGGAGGCTGTTACAATCTGTTCTGTAAATACCTATTTATGGACATTTTAATTGAAGGATTATATTCGCATGTACACTGGAGTACATTTTGAATATAAGATTTATTTACTCTTAAAATAGTATGGTTCATCAAGGTTAATACTCTTTTACACGAAAAAGTGTTTCACAATTCAAAGTGTTAATAGAATACACTGCCTTAATTAAGTATTTTTATATGTTCAGAATTTAGAAATGCCCTTCAATTTTGAAAAAAATATATGGTGATTTATATATGTATTATTGAAATGATTGCACTTGGTTATCTATGATATCATAGATGATGAAGTCAAATCAGAGCTAATAATGGCCAGAGTGACATATGTGCCTAATAAAATCAACTTAGTTGCCAAAATGTTTATTCCACTCAACAGCTTGATAACGGTTAGAAGAAAATTCTGGTTCAAGTCCACACCAAGTTTTCCAAAGAACACTCAGGGTAAATTTTCATATTGAGCTTCCAAGGCAAAGGGGAGGAGTTGCTGACTGGATGGTAAGGATTGTGAGAGGAGGAAGGTAAAG
>JAOYMU010000001.1:148078438-148091219 GCA_025802295.1 Psammodynastes pulverulentus | reverse complement strand
TCATCCCTGCAAATTGAGCCACGGTTACTCAGTGGTTACAATGCAGTATTGCAGGCTAACTCAGCCCACAGCCAGGAGTTCAATCCTGATGGGGCTCAAGGTTGATTCACCTTTCCATCCTTCTGAACCGGTACCTAAAAAACCCCTCTGCGTGCACGCGCTTCCCCCTCCCTTCCGCGCATGCATGCGCCGATCATCTGAGAGGACTCTTTAATCCTCTCAGCTGATCAGCACACTTTTTTAAGCTACCAGTTCGGCCAAACCAGCACTTTTTTAGCTTAAAAAAGTGCCGGTTCAGCCAAACCAGTAGCTAAAAAAGTGTGCCAATCATCTGAGAGGATCAAAGAGTCCTCTCAGATGATCGGCACGCACATGCGCAGTAGGCACGCGCTGGTAGGCACGCGCATGCACGTAAGGGAGGGGGAACATGCATACGCACAGAGGGGGGACACGTGCAGGCTTTTGCGCATGCACACATGCACACAGTCAGAGAACCGGTGGCAACACCAATAGGAAACCACCACTGGTTCAACCAAATGACATAATATTACATGTAGCTTAATTTTTAGTATTTCTTTCCTTCTTCCACATCTTATTTATATTGTGCCTCATGAAGGCTTTTCCACAACTCTAAAATTTGCACACCCTTTTGTGACATTTTATTGGATCCCAATAAAACTCTTGCTTACATTTTCCGCCTGGGACACATATTTGTGATTACTTTTATGAGCTGAAATATGCTCTTGTTTTTCCCACCACGTTAAGAAGTACTGACCAAAAATGACAGAGCTTGTCCCTCCAATATTTACTTCAGGTCAACTCAAATAAAAACCTACTCGTGGGATAATGCCCAAGTACTGTTGGTCGGTAACAAGTGTGACATGGAAGATGAGAGGGTTGTGTCATCAGAACGAGGACGTCAGCTTGCTGAGCACTTGGGTAAGTGAACAAGAATTGGAATGATGTGTATTTCAGCTATAAAGATGACTTTGATAAATAATACAGAAGTGGAATTTCAAGTCTTTAGGCTTCAAGGAAAAAATTGCTTCCAGGAAGATAGAGTTTTAGGGCTTTATATAGCTAGTGTGGATTAAATAAATTATGCAAAACAGATTAAATAAGAGATACATTTGTATTATATATACCTATTGTATAGAAAAAATGTAGATGGCTAATCTTTTGGGAACCTAAATAGGAAGCTGTTATTAAATGGATTAGATGCAGGTTCAGGATTAAAAATAAGACATTTGTTACAACATCTGTCAATAGTTTCTAAGATTGGTTGCTGAAATGTCTTTAAGAGGAGATTAGATAAATTAACAGAGGAAGTACAGGGATATCACCTAAAAGAGATTTTGAAATTTTAGAAATTGTCTTTAAATGAAACTATTGTTTTCAAGACCTGTTTGTGGCTGGATCCTTATTAGATACAAGATGCTGAACTTGATTAACCTACCTTGATGCTGTGGATTTCATGATGCTTTTGGATTTCATAAATTCATATTTATAATATAAGGGAGGCATTTGAGGCCAGTAAATCCAATTCCCTCCTCTGTGCAAAAATTGAAGGTAGAACGCTGATGACAGATGGCTGTCTAGGCACCATTTCAACACGTTCTCTGAAATGCTCACCATGTCTCTGATAAATGACTCTGCTGTTGTACTGCTCTTAATGTTGGGTATTTTTCCAAACATTCAGCTAGCACCTTCCTTCATGTAACATAAATACATTAGTCTTGGCCTTTCTCTGAATGACATCCTTTCAGGTACTTAAAGAAGGCCATTACAACTGTCCATTCTCAAGGATCAACATTTCATGATTCTTCAGTTACTTTTCATAGGATTTAATTTCTAGTCCTCTGATGTTCACTCTTTTCCCTGAACCTCTTTCAGTTTCCCTGAATCCTTCTTAAATCTGGTGCCCATATTTTACAATACCTAAGGTGATGGAACAATAACATTTCATGATTGAACATCTAAACTATTGTAGATTTAGCTTATGGTTTTGGCAGCTAAATTACACTGCTTATTCCTACTCAGTTTGCAATCAACTTCTGTTCCAAGATTTTTTTCACTGGTACAACTGCCAAGCCAGGTTTATCTCTCTATTTGATTTTTATTTTCCAGGTGAACAACTTTGCATTAGTCTCTATTAAGTTTAATTCTTTCCCTTTCAACCCATGATGCTAACATATCAAATTATTTTATTTCTGCCTTCTATTTATTCTGTCCTTTATTTATTGAATTTATATGCCACCCATTTCACTATCGTGCTACTTAATTTTCCCACTGGTTTGTGTCATCTGCAAATTAGATAACTATTTTTTCCTGCCCCTTCATCCTAATCATTAATTATAAATGATGAGTATAAAGCTTAGGACTGAAGCTTGGTTGTCTTATTAGACAGATCTCTCTTGGTTCAATAACTCTATAAGAACTCTCCAATGTGATTTTTGAGTCATCTGTATATTCAGCTTACTCTTAACAAGCTTGCTAATAAAAAAGTTATGAGGTATTTTCTCAATGATTTGCTGAGATTGAGATATATTATGTCTACATCATTCGCACAGTCAACTAACAAAGTGACTAAGTTGATAAAAAGGGTAAGGCTAGTTTGGCAAAACTTGTTCTTAACAAAATAACACGCTGACCTCTGATAAATCACTCCACTGTTTGCAAGAGGTTGATGGATTTCTTTTTCTTTTTTTTTACTCCCCTTGGAAATAATTGGTCCTTGCTTTTCCTCCAGGCCTTTTGACTCTCCCGTGTCTCTCTTTCCTGTTCTTATACATGCATTTTTGTGTGTGTGTATTTTGTCTTTTCCCTTCCTCCAGGATTTGAATTCTTCGAGGCCAGCGCAAAGGACAACATTAACGTGAAGCAAACCTTTGAACGTTTGGTCGACATCATTTGCGAAAAGATGTCCGAGTCACTGGATGCAGCTGATCCAGCTGTGACCGGTGCCAAGCAGGGCCCACAACTGACCGATCAACAAGCTCCCCCCCACCAGGATTGTGCCTGTTAAGAGACTTTGGTGTGGATGCCCTGACTTTTTCCTATCCTACCCACCTTGCCTGCCTCATGTCTTGCAGTAACCAGAGCCCCCTAGATTCTTGACAGTTTGTGCTCTCTGTCTTCCCTACCGCCACCAACACACACACACCATTTAGCTATCCCATTGCTTATCCTTTTGGGGTAGGTGGTCGAGACTCAAACTCAGAGCTTCTCCACCTCTCTGTGTGGGCCTTTGAATGCTTCAAAAGTTACTCCCTTTAATCTTTGGGTGGATAGAGGCTCTATCTTCCTGTACGCCCCGCCCCTTCTGCCCCACCGGGGTCCAAGTTGATGAGTGTGAAAAAGGGGTTGGGGGCAGCGCTGGAACTTTTAACTGTTCTTCGTGGGAGTTTTATTTATTTATATATTTATAATGTTCCCATTGACACCTTTGAACATCCTTTCCCTCCTCCTGCTTCGTAAGCGCCACGATCCCACTGCATTTTCCTACGCTCGGTGTGGAGAAAAATAGATGACGTCCCGAGATTCAAGAGAATCTGTCTGTGTCTTCACAGGAAGGAAAATATATCTGTCAGAAGCATCTGTCTCTTTTCCTCCTGACCGCTGATCATGGGGCTGTAGAGGAAAAAAATAATATTGTTCAGACCAACTGAGCTATCTGGGAACTATCCCGTTACCAGCTCTGAATTGGGCTAGGTTTTTGTAATGCTGCGAAGTGAGATTAATTAGCCTCAACGCTCCCTCTTGTTTAGCTCCAGTTCGTGCCTGCTTCTTGCATGCTGTTTATCCTCCTACCATGAATGAAAATAATAGGTTTTAAGGTGAATACCTTTCTTCACAGAACGGCAGGGATGTCCAACTTAAAACTGTACTTCTTGTCACGCTGGATTCTAAGGCATTACGATCACTCTAGGTCTAGTTGAACCTGGTCCCTTTAGCAAGAAGAGGCTTGGACGGGTAGATCCTTTTCCCATTCAGGTAGAAGAGGAAGAAGGCCTTCCTGTATCTAGGAGATGACCATATTTGGAGAAACGATAAGAGTAGATCCTTTTGCTCCACCAGCAAGGAATTTGTAAGGGTGGGATTGCTCTGCTACGCGCAGCGGCCTAGTCTACACCCAGATTTTCCAGCTTCTCTCCTTGAGAAAGACAGGGCTAAATTGGAACCAAGGCTCACTGACTGGCCGGTCATAGCATAGCAAAGAGTGCCCTTTGGGCTATGTGTAGCGAAGCTCGTCACCTGCCCGGCGTCACTGAAGGTGAAAGTAGATTGGAGACATTCTGCTGCCATTCAGTTGCCCTGCAGAAGACGGTTCTCCCACTTTCACCTTGCCGAGTGTATAGATAACCTGCTTGTTCCTCTTCCCGTCTTCCTCGGTGTACAGAAAACGAAAAAGGACAAAAAAAAAAAAGAGCAATCTCTCCAGTTCCATGTAAATAGAAGTAGCTGGTGATGTTACGTGTGTATGGACCTTTCATTGCTGTGTCGTGGTTTGTGTTGGTGTTTTTAGTTTGTTATTTTTAAAATAAGTCACCCTACCTGACGGGTTTTCACAGAACTATGTATTTATTTAAGAGGAGAAAGGCGGAGAGGCAGCTGGAAAACCCATCTTGGCTGATCTAAAAACCACACGAGAAAGTCAAAGGGTTCTTTGTCATTTCTCCATTGCCTTCCTTTCCCAAACAGACCTGAGTTTGCAGGGGTTAAGTTGAACCTGATGTCATACATTCCCCCCAGTCCAGCATCCTTTTCCCCTAGCACGGACTGGGGCAGGTGGGGTTGGATTCTGTTACCCTACTCCTACCTGTAATCCTATTCCCCCTTCCCCATGGCTATCCTTAATTTATTTTTCAATGAAGCTCTATACATTTGTTGTACAAATTCCTGGACACCATCTGCCCTCTCTCTTTCATTCTCTCTCTCTCTCTCTCTCTCTCTCTTGTTGAAGTTTACTTTAATGGAAAAAAATATGCTGTACTGTATTTAAAAACAAAACAAAACAAAACAAAACCTGTCAGAAGTGTCAAAATAAATAAATTCAGTTTCCTAAAATGAGCAAACAAAAATCACTGTACTAAGGAGATATTGTGAAGAAATAAAATGGCTAATCACAAAAGAGTTTGATGTCAGAGTTCCTGTGAAAGAAATACAAAATAATTTTGTCTGAAAGTGGTAATTGAGGATCAGGGGAAACTATGAGAGATGCAAATGAAAACTATTTTCCCAGTCTAGACCATTCAAAGAAGTACTTATCGACGAATCCATCAGATTCGTTGATAAGGAAATATAATCCTGTGTGGAAGAATAATTGTGCACAGTTATTTGGTTGTATTTTCTTGCAGATAGAAGGACTTGGTGGTTACAAATTATAGTTATTTTAGAGAGGTGCAGAATTGATCTTTGCTAAAGAATCGATGTTCTGAAACCCCTGGAATAATTTCCATCTATTTTCTGGGCCATGTCAATCTGCCCACCATAGCATTCCTAGAAGTTAGTTTTAATCAGGATGATAAGCTTTGCATAGATCAACATTGCAGTTACAAGTAGCCCTCCACATATGACCACCATTAAGCCCCAAATTTCATTTGTTAAGTGAGACATTTGTTAAGTGAGTTTTGTCCCATTTTACAACTTTTCTTATCACCGTTGTTAAGTGAATCACTGCAGTTATTAAGTTAGTAACCCAGTTGTTAAGTGAATCTGGCTTCCCCATTGACTTTGCTTGTTAGAAAGTCATAAAAGGGGATCACAAGATCCTGGAACACAGCAACCATCATAAATAGGAACCAGTGGCCAAACGATCACGGGGATGCTGCCAAGGTTGTAAATTGTGAAAAATGCTCATAAGTAACTTTTTTTCCGGGCTGTTGTAACTTTGAAAAGTCACTAAATGACCTTTCAAAGTTACAATACTAAATGTTGCAAGTCAAGGACTACCTGTATATCCTATCATTTCTCTCAGGTAAGACAAGTCTTCCAGTTTATTCTCAACAAACCTGTAGATATGTTGGTGGAGCTCAAAGCCATCTGGTGAGCACTGTGGTTGAGTAAGAACTTGAACCAGTAGTGGGATTCAATTTTTTTTACTACTGGTTCTGTGGGCATGGCTTGATGGGTATGGCGTGGCTTGGTGGGCATAGCAGGGGAAGGATACTGCAAAATCCCTTTCCCTCCCCACCCCACTAACCTGCTTTCCAGCTCCATTCTCCTATGCAGGGCAACAAAAGAAGACCCATCCGATCAGCTGGGACTCGGGAGGCAGAGAATAGATGGGGACGGGGCCAGTCAGAGGTAATATTTGCTGGTTCTCTGAACTACTCAAAATTTCTGCTAATTTCTCCAGAACTGGTCAGAACCTGCTGAATACCTCTGACTTGAACCCAAGTCTCCTCTGTCCCAATTTAGCATTTTAATCACTGGAATATTGATAAAAAAAGTTCCTAAGGAATACAAAAGGGACATCTAAAGTTAGGAATACCATGAATAATATAGTTTGGGATAACGGTTAAGGCATCAGATGGAAACTAGGAGACAGTGACATCTAGTCCTGCCTTAGGCACAAAACCATCTGGATGACTTTGGGCCAGCCACTCTCTCAGTCCTAGGAAGCAGGGAATGGCAAACTACTTCCAAAGTCTTGAAAACTGCTGGGACTAGTCCAGGAATCACTGGGATGTGGCACAAAATAATAAAATAATGAAGAAGTTGCCCGATAGAAAATCATTGGTATTTTTATAAGTTCCTTACACAATGTATAATTTGTTTATGGAACTCTCCGCTGCAAGCTGATGCAACAATATTTTCAACCACTTCACTGTCTGGGTTGTCTAACAATGGTTATGTCAACTAATTTTGCTGAGAGGCAGCTGACAGAGGGGCCAACACCAGGTTCCTAGAGGCATCTGTTAATAATTAACTGAATAGAGCCTTGATCCAACCATGTTCTTACACAATTCAGAATTGCCTCTCAAAGGTGTCATGGAGACAGATTCAATCTGTTCAAGGTATACCCGAATTCCACATGTTGTTCTGACCTGACAAATGAAACTTGCATGGAAAATTTTCCCCTAGGCGGATCTCCTTTACTGTATCAGCACAAGGGACTTTGATCAGATGAGGAATTATTTTCCAGACCCATTCATTTTATTGGTTACATCAGCCAAGGATATTTTGGAAGCTTCTTGTTGAATTGAAAGATTCAAGCTGGAAAACAAATCCTCTGCATCTGAATTCTGGGAAACGGAGTAATGACGGATCAACTTCTTGTAGTCTTCAACATACATCCAGAATTGAGCCCACAGTTACGGTCATAAGTTGTGACAATGCCTGATTTTACAACTTTATGTGCAGTGGTCATTAAGCAAACCCATTGTCCTCTAGGTGGTGTTTTTTTTTTTTTTGCCAGAAACTGGAAGTAAATGCCAGTTTCCAGTAAAAATGTTATAAATCATGATCACATGACCACAGGATACTGGAAACAGCTGTAAATGCAAGCCAGTTGCTGAGCACCCAAAATGCAGTCACGCATGGGCAAGATGTCAGAACTTCGAATCTGGTCTTAAGTAGCTCTTTCAGGATCCATCAGAACTTCAGTTACAAAGTGACTAGTCATACATTGAGGACTATTTAGATAGGGCAGCAGGTTTAAGGGAAGGGGAAATCCCTCTTGATCTGGATGACGGGGAATCTCCGTAGACATTGAACAGCAAATAAATACAGAGATTAATGTTAATATAAAGATTAACCATTAAGGGGCTAAGCGGAAGAGATGCATCTTGGGACAACTCAACATAAGGATCTTGCACCAGCTCAAAATTCTCTGAAACAGTGCATTCAGGTGGCATCGACTCATTTTGAGAGCTGAATTTTCATGCAAAAATAACCTTTTGCAATGTTGGAGGCTGTGGATACTTTTTATTCCTCTTTCAAGCCACTTTGGGATGGAGGTGGGTGATTCTCAAAGCCTGGTGTTTGCACACAAGTTACGGAAGAGAAAAGGGAAAGAGACCCTTAGCATGAAGTAGGAGGAACTGCAGCATTTCATTTTTCCTTTAAATGGAGAATCTGCAATTGCTCTGGGACAGATTTCTGATTTATTTTCGCACTCGTATAGTTTGCAACCCTTCTTAGATTACTATCTTATATTGTCCAGGTAAGTCTTCAACCTGGTTTAGTGACCATTCAAAATTACCACGGACCGCCCCCGCCCCCCCACATCTACTTCCAACCCTGATTCAAACTTCCAATGGCTGCCTCTCTTTCCCCCCCTCTCCACGCTCATTTAGCAATAGCAATAATACTTAGACTTATATACCGCTTTACAGTGCTTTTACAACCCTCTCTAAGTGGTTTAGAGTCAGCATATTGCCTGTAACAATCTGGGTCCTCGTTTTGCTGACCTCGGAAGGATGGAAGGCTGAGTCAATCTTGAGCCTGGCAAGATTCGAACTTCCAAATTGCAGGCAGCTGGAAGTCAGAAGTAGCCTGCAGTACTGCACTCTAAACCACTGCGCCACTGTGGCTCATCATTTAATCACATTTTGGGCTCTAGGCAACTAGCTCAAATTTATGCCTGCTTGCAGCATTCACATGACTGCTCTTTACAATCTTTCTTGCCAGAAACCCGTATTTACTTCCCATTTCTGGCAAAAAACAACAACACACAACCATTATAGACAATGGACTCATTTAACAACCAGTGGTCACTTAACAAATGCTGCAAAAAAGGTGGTAAAATTGGGCCCGGTCACCTGATTCACTTAATGACCAGCCCAATTTATGTCTATAATTTCTGGGCTCAATTATGGTTGTAAGTCAAAGGCTACCTGTGGAGAAGGGGCTTGGCAATGCCATGCCTTGATATATGTTCATGCCCAGAAACGTTGCCCGATGGGCAGGTTATTGATGAAGAATCATAACCAACAATAAATTACTGGAGGAAAAAAAATGGCAACTTCACTGTTCTGCCAAAAAACAAAACAAAAACCCAAATGGAGGGACAAGTTCCTGGAAGACGACACCATTCCCACCCAGAAGGTATCCAAGAAGCTATCTGGGAAGAGCACAGAAATACAATTATTACTGATGTTTATGATACCATTGGATATTCAGTTACTACTAAAATGATATCCATCAAGAGCTGGAAGTGACTGTATGACAGATCAAAATTATGGATAAGATGGAAGTACCGGATCAATGTATGATTTGTGCACATATTTCCTACAGTTTTGGCTGGTGGTCAAAGCAAATTGCAGGTTGGTTGTAAACTGCTTTGGAGAAACTGGAGAGTGAAAATATTGAGACCTGAGAAGTACCCTTGTGGCAGTTGCCTCAACCACACATAATTATTTCAGATAAGATTGTGAGAGTCTTTAATAAGATTTATTGAGAGGAAAGAGACAGGTACAATAAGATCAGCAACCGAACTTTCTGATTTAGAATTACATTTATTCCCAAATACATTAGTGTAGAGACTTTCTGTTCATTGATAGCAAAGAACCTTGCAGGTGGCTATTTACAAAATCATCTTTAAAATCTTATGAACATTTTCAGATAGCCTCTAAATACAGAAGGGATCGCCTGACCCCAGGATACCACAAGCCTCAAAAATAACAGTCAGATGCCAAGTGTCTGAATATTGATCACATGACAAGGGGATGCTGCAGTGATTGCAAATGAGAAAAACTTCAAAAAGTTCCTTTTTTCAATGCCGTTGTAACTTCGAACAGTCATTAAATGAATGGTTATAAGTTGAGGACTACCTGTACAACAAATGAGATACAACAAAAATGTGTATAACTGTTGCCAAATCCAGCTGGCCACAAGCAATGGGAACTGATACGCTTAGCATGATTGTGGAAATGCACTTTTTACCATTGATTTCTCTGGACAATCTCCTGGGGATCACACATAACCTACAGACCTGCTGTTTCAAAAAGGAGCGCAGCACCATCCGGGCCAGTTTAAATCACAACACTGTAACAGTATTTTTTGTTGACCCATAGCACACCCGTCTTCTCTGCATATCATTTCAATATATTCTGCCTCATCCACCCCATTTCTGACTCTAAGCCAGTGATGGCGAACCTTTTGGGCACCAAGTGCCCAAGCCAGAACACATGTATATGCATGTACATCTGTGCATGCCGGGGTGCTGGAAAACCAAAGACCAGCTGGCCGGTATGTGCATGCCTGTTTTTTGGCCATTTTGGGGGCTGTTTTCAGGCCGTTTTTCGGCCCTGAAAATGCCCCGAACAATGGCCTGAAAACGGCCCGAAAACAGACTGTTTTTGGGGCGTTTTTCAGGCCGTTTTCCAGCGCTCCAGTGCCTGCGAAGACCATCTGGCCAGAGTGCATGTACGCACCAGAAACCAGAAGAGCAGCTGGCGATGGCGCGTGTGCCCACTAAGAGGGCTCTGCGTGCCACCCTGGCACGCATGCCATAGGTTTGCCATCATGGCTCTAAGCAATCTTCAAGTGTACCCATAGAAGAGAATATTTGTAGTTCAGGGCTGAACTGCTGAGTCCTTGATGCTCTTTGAGCTTGGTTTTCTTGCAGACATTTCATTACCAAACTAGATAACATCATCAGGACACTGATGAAAACCGCCAAGCTCAGAGAGCACCAAGGACCCTGCAATCTTCAAGAGTCCATGCTATTTCTCTGAAGTTGAGTGGCAAGATACAGACAATATCGGTATATTTATTCCAAAGGTGCCTTTCCAAAAGGCTACTGGGCTTTCTTGATTTTATTTCTTTCACAACATTTCACTTCTCATCCAAGAAACTACTTCAGTTCTTGGATGAGAAGTGAAATGTTTAAAAAAAAAAAAATGCACAAGAAAGTCCTTTTCTGGAAAATATACTTTTGAGATGACCATGATCTGGATGGTTGAGAATCTCCATAGACATTATTATATTTACTGCAACCCTAATGTTCCACACAATCATCCCTGGCAGTTTGATCTACCTATGCAGCAAATATAGTACATAAGATGAAGAATAAGTTCAATAAAAGTCTGGATATATTGTGAGCAAACATTTCCCAGATATATTTCTCTAATCCACTGAAGGAAAAAGAAATAAGGAATTGAAAAATGCCCATGCTTTAGAGTCGTTAGGTCATTCACTCTTAGTTTTAAGGCCTATTTTTATTCTACCTTCTGTGGCACTGTTGTGGGCATAACAATAAGGACACAATTTAGTTCCCCAAATTTAATCTTTCAACACAATCATTGGAGGAAGTCACTCTCAAGCTTGTTTGTAATTTTTTTAGATATATTCATTAAAGGTATCGGCTGCCTAAATCCATCCCCTCTGGCAGCATGTTCTGTAAAGGATGCTGTGGATTTACAGGTACCAAAATGAATTTCCCCCTTTTTACTTCTCCCTTTCTTAGCTTGCCAGACTCTCCTGTTATCTAAATAGTTATTATTTCCAAAACAGATGCAGTCATCCTCCAAAGAACGAACTGAGTTGCTAATTTGAACCATCCGAAGACAATCAACGGTTCTCAAATATGGCCACACTCGTTGCTGGCTGGGGAATTCTAGGAGTCGAAATCCATTCATCTTAAAGCTGTTGAGGTTGCTCTATGGAATAAACCTTCCCAGGAAGGCACCTGATGCTTCATTCTTGGCTTTTGGGAAGCTCTGGAAAACGTTCCTGATTCCTCTTGAGCCTTAGTGGAGAAGGAAGATGGATGTATTTTCTTTGTCTCTGTTTTTGACGACATGATTGATTTTTAAGATCACTGTTGAGATTCTTGCACACTATCCAAAATCACGAGGGGTCACAAAATTAATAAATAAATAAATTAGGAAAAAGCTATAATTTGGCACTTTTAAGGGACAGCACTTCTGCTTGCCGGATGCTGGTTGCTGCTTCAACTCGCACCAGCCTGTCAAAAGGAAAAGTGCCCTGAGCTTTTCAAGTCTCGTTCTTGTTAGAGTTTTTGACAAGGAAAATCAGAATTGCTTGCAGAAAACAGACTCATTCAGGCACCATTTCCCACATAGAAGAATTTGAATAGTTATTTTTCACATACACAAAAAAAGACGCTGGATTGCTTCGAGTTTTTAAAAAGTAGTTTGGTTAGTCACACTTTTCAACCAGTAGTCTGGATCTCAGGAGGGCAAGGTTTAGACTCTTCGTCCTGGCTGAGTGCTGGGTTTTTATTCTAAACAAAACAAAATTAACATACGTTTAGCTTTGTAAGCTTGAAGTTTTTATCAAGCCACTTGTGATGACCCAGGGCATGGCACAAGGCAACACAGCCAGAGAAGTAGGAATCCCTTTATTAGCTCCAACTTTGCCCCCAACGTCCCAGTTACTCTCCCGGTCTGGAGAAGAACTCTCCCCACGAACCTGTAACAGCCTTAGGCTGAAAATACTCCGTCCAAGCAGAAAACTTCAAGATAAAAACCAACAGGGCAAGATAAGGAATTTCAGGAGTGAAGTAGCACAGCAGTAAATCAAACCAGTTGGGTCGGGAGGATGCCAGGAACTCAGATAACAGGAGTTCAACACTAGATGCATTCTAGCTCCTTTAAACTCCCTCCCCAGGTGTGCCTTGTGAAGAGAATCAGAGCCCTCTCCTCCCTCATAAGTCACATAACCCACGTTGCTCTCTTCTCCATTCTTACCTGCATGCCCTAGGATGAGGAGGGGGTGGGCCTTGGTCTTCATCCGAACCCCCTCTCCCTTGTTCTACCTCTCCCCTGCTCTGCCCAGCCTGACTTTGCCCTTCCCCAGTTTCCTCCACAGC
>JAOYMU010000001.1:148003380-148015423 GCA_025802295.1 Psammodynastes pulverulentus | reverse complement strand
AGCCAGCATATGCTGGCTGGGTATTCTGGGAGTTGAAGTCCACATACCTTAAAATGACTAAGGTTGGGAAACACTGCTATAAAGGAAGAAGGACTCAGTAGTAGATTGGAATTTGTTAGTGGAACATTTTAATTGCTATTTCTCAAGGTAGTTAAGCTGAAAAACAATGTCTTATCTAAGATTCATACATAGGTGGCAAACCTTCATTAAAACCTCCTTTTCCCAGAGTGTCAGGGGATACAGTCAGTCATGAGTTCTGGGGGAGTACAGATAGCATTGTTGCTTCCCTTGTCTATATATACTACTAAAACTCTTCTGTCTGTAATGAATAATGGGATGAAGTTGCACTGTAGGGCAAAAAGTTTTGAACCAAGGTACCTCAAGTGGGCTAACTTACAGGTTGTGTCCAAAATCAGAGGCCCGTGATTCCCATGGAATTGACATTTGTCAAATTTTACAAATCACCATATGACTCAAACGTTATCATAAAGCATTTTATGCCACAATACAAAACATTCCAAAATGTTGTGTTTTTTTATGGTCAGTTGCTAATGTTTGACTGTGCAGCAATGGGCTGCTTTCAAGGCAGATGCATCTCTCAATAGCTCCATAAATTTTTAAGAACTTTTCAAGTACATTAAGTACATTAGAAGCTCTGCCATTGTTGAAGGCACATGGAATCTGGTAATGAAATATCTCTGAAACCATGTCCCGGGGATTCATGTGTTGTCTAATTGTTTCTCAGAATAGTCATTTACAAGGAAGCCATTGTTATGTTTGTAATTGCCGACATGTACCTTTCTTTCTTAGAAAAGATCTTGATTGGGAAAGGAAGATGTTCTTGCTTTAAGATTATAAGAGCTCTCTGGTCCCTTTAATTCACATTCTGTTTTTTCACAAAGAGCAGGTAATTCTGAGAAACTCAGAACCCGAATAAAGTGACAGCCCTAGAGATTTTGTTCGCCCACAGTAGCCAGTAAGATAACTTCTTTCTCCTCCAGTAAAGCCACTTAAGCAGATGGTTGTCACCTTATGGTATTCCCTGAACCATGTGGTACACAAAGAGTTCATCTGTTTTTCTAACCTCAACTGCCAATCAGATGACCCCAAGTTCTAATATTACGAGAGGTGAAGAGGTAATAGTATGACAGATAAAGAAAAGCTGTTGATGCCTGACTTCCAGCATTTATTTGTTGCAGGAAGAGTATCAGAGTGAAGGGATTGCATGGCACAACATCGACTATACAGACAATGTGGCCTGCATCCATTTAATTGGCAAGAAACCAACTGGTCTGTTCTACCTACTGGATGAAGAAAGCAAGTAAGTATAGCTAGCTGTGGGACTAGGAGAAAAGCTACAATAAATAGTAGATTTAAGTATAATGGTATTGCCTAAATCAATGTGAAGTTGGGAGGGAGGGAAGATTGGAGAAAGTGCAGCCTCCGTCCACAAATTTGCAGCTTAATAAGTCTTATATAAAATAAAAGGGATATGAAAGTAACAGGAAATAAAGCAGAGTTAGGCATATATTCCCCCAAAACTAAATATTACATCATTTGGAACAGAAACTCCTGGAAAGAAGAGTCATAATAAAGTATCAGAGGCAGAAATATAAGTTAAATATTTATTGAAGCTTATGAAGGAAAGAAGAAGAGACTTGTAAGTGGGACTAGAGGACTTTCCAAAATGATGATTAATGATACTAGATTTATTAAATGGGCTGTGGTTGTTGTTTTTTGCACTATATAGGGCCCAGGAGTTGCTACCGAACATTTAAAATGTATGATTTGTGAAATTAGGCAGATAGGAGTCTGATCACTGTCTGCTTGGAAAGACACAAAGTCCCCTTCCCATTAATAGTGGAGGGTGAAATTATGTAACCAGGAACAATTAAAGAAGGAAGGGATAGCTTTTATTCTACAATTATACTTAACATGCAAAGCTACCATGACATGACAGTTAAATGCAAAGCTACCATGACATGACAGTTAAAGAAATGTGTACGAATTCAATAGAATTTAGAATCTTACTTCCAACAGGTTGCGAATTGCCAGGATGTAGAATTTCTAAATTTTTAGTCTGGGAAGAAAACAGAAACTAGGAAAAAGTGTAATTATTATTTTTAACTAAGTTTATAAAAATTATTAGGAGAAAGGACCAATACTTTTAAGGATGTAACAACCATGATGTAATAAAAACTGCTTCTTAAAGAATACCAGTAAGTGTGAATGGAATACAGCCAACCTTCTTACCTGCAGAATTCCTTTTTACATTTGGGAACTTCTGGTATCATCCCCTCCCCAGTTTGCCAAGTTTAAGCTCTACTGATAATTTCTTGTGCCTGTGGCTTCCTCTTTTGCTGCTTGCAGTTTTCCACATGCCACCAGTGAGACGCTTCTTGCAAAGTTCAAACAGCAGCACGAGGACAGCAAGTTCTTCATCGGAACTCCTGTGTTGGAACCTGCTTTCATCATTCAACACTTTGCTGGCAAAGTGAAATATCAGATAAAGGTATGGAATGCGATTCCAGATGCTTTTGGCTTAATCAGCAAAAAAGTCTGGTTGAAAATATCATAGGAAGATCCTTGCTAGTTGGAACAGGCCAAAACCCATCCTTTAAAAAAAAAAATCTGATCTTGTCAGTTTGGAATGGAAGTTTTACAAGAGTTTCAATAAAAATGATTGTTTTTCTTCATCGTCCATACATAATTTACGTATGTAAGCAATCCAGTCATGAGTCACAGGAACACCAGGCCTTCAATGAGTGATTGAGGCTGTAGGTTTTTCTTTCCAATGTTGAACAACTAGTCACTTTAATAAGGACACCGAGAAGCCATTGCCATTGCCTAGTCATCAATGTCGATGTGATAGAAACGTAATTCAAATGAATGTGGACATCCCAAAGTATATTTTAGGGTACTGATTTCCAGTGGTGAACCTACTGCCAAGCATGTCTTGAAGAGTTCAACCTTTAGCAGGGTGAAGAAGGGAAGGAAGACATGCAGAGTTGTGGTTAAATCCTTCTATCCCTTGAGCACAACCTTTGCTATGTGCCTTGGCTTCCATGACCGTTCTTCCTTGTAGGATTTCCGTGAAAAGAACATGGATTATATGCGGCCAGATATTGTTGCCTTGCTGCGGAGCAGTGACAGCACTTATGTTCGTGAGCTGATCGGAATGGATCCAGTGGCTGTTTTCCGGTGGGCTATCCTCCGTGCAACAATCCACGCCATGGCTGTTTTTGCAGAAGCTGGTCGCCAAAGAGCTGAGAAAACAGCAGGTAAGCCTGAGCACAGCAGAAGTAATCAAAATATCGACATCTACACTTTAAGAGTATAGAGCAGAGGTGGTATTCAACAGGTTCTGACCAGTTCTGAGAACTGGTAGTTCGGAGAACCGGTGGTAACCTTCCCCCAGGAGTGGGAAGGGAATGGAGATTTTACAGTATCCTTCCCCTGGAGTGAGGTGGGAATGGAGATTTTTTAGTATCCTTCCCCTGCCACTCCCACCAAGCCACACCACGCCCACCAAGCCACACCCACAGAACCGGTAGTAAAAAAATTTGAATCCCTCTACTGGTATAGAAGACTTGGTCTTCAGGTAGTGTAATCCAGTTCCTCAGCAATTCCTGTTAAAACAAACTTAGATGGCAGATGATGACAGACCCGTGCTGCTTAATTATCCGAAAAGATGGAAGCAATGCTAGGATGAATATAAATAAGTTGAACTTGGAATAAGGTGGGTTTATAACTTTCACACAAACCGCTCATAGAATTGTTTTAAACATGTGGTATTTATGTAGTAGTTTATACTTATCTACTTCATGTAATACTACTGCTGTTGCCTATTATATTTTAAATTTGTCTTTCTGATTATTGAAAGCCAACTAAGGGTCACTTTTGATTTTCAAAAGCAAATAAATGCATTAAAATTAATGATAAATGTCCTGCTTCATATCCTCTTGTCACTGCTGAAGAGTCTTTCTGAACAAATAATAATCCAAAAAGGAACCGACAAACCAGTTTCTTCATTGTGGTTTCTGCGATTCACACAAATGGATATTGTGCAGGTTTATTTGGAAACTTTCAGCGCTTAAGCCATGCCTCCTGTTTTCATTGCATCTATGGATGTGGCTTCTGCTGATCCCTCAGTTAGTTTAAGCCATTGTGATCATAATTTGTTGAAATGTGTGTGGGTTTTTTTCCCTAGAGTAATTTTCTGAACTTTGCTCAAAAATATTTTCATCCTTCTATGGATCATTTCCTTGCCTGTCCCTTCTTGATTTGGCTTGGTTTCTATTTTGTGATGGGGGAGGGGAGAACCCCCTCTTGAGGTACTTTTCATTTATTTAACCTAAAGATGAGCAATTTATTTGTTTGTTTCTTATCCTCCCTTTATTATTTGTTATAAATAACTCGAGATACCGAATATCCCTAATGCTCCTTGCTTTTCCTCTTTTGTCCTATAGTTGTTAAAATGCCCTTGAAAGGCCAGTGACACAAATTTCAAAAGTGTGTGAAAAATCTCCTCCATCAGAAGGGCGTATCTTTTACTTGTTGTATTTTAGAGCAGGGGTCTCCAACCTTGGCAACTTTAAGCCTGGAGGACTTCAACTCCCAGAAATCCCCTGCTTTAGAGAAGTCTAGGTGGGTGAAGTCCTGCCCTCATCTCAAAGCTTTTATTAAGCAAGGAGAAAAGAACCATTCTTTACACCTGTGAATGTTCCTTTAAAGCAGCGGTCCCCAACCTTTCTGGCTCTGTGGACCGCTAGGGGTCAGCAGGGAGGAGAGGGGATAACTTTGTGCGCGCACTGCTTGCACAAATGCAGCTTCACCACTTGCATGACCTGATACCCAACAAGTTGCAGCCCGGCACCAGGCCACAGACCAGGGATTGAGGACCCCTGCTTTAGAGTAAAATTTGAAAGGCAAGGTGATCTTTTGCAAGTTAACTTGCAAATCTCAGTTGCTCAGTTGTTTGTTATGGATAATAGAATAACAGAATAACAGAGTTGGAAGGGACCTTGGAGGTCTTCTAGTCCAACCCCCTCTATAAACTATGTACCATTTCAGACAAATATGTCAAAAGCAACTTGTCTTTTCCTTTTTTTCCAAGTGCATATTGGTGGCATCTTTCTATTGCACTGGTGACCCCATTCTAAAATGATCCTCAGCTCTTTGGTGCAACAATAAGTTACCTTTCACAATATTCCAAATGAACCACTGCAACAGCAAGGCCTTATTATAGACTACAAAGCAGCCATTGCCTATTAGATGATAATTTTGTTGGGGCAATTGGTAATTTAACTTCTCTTCTGTACCTTCTGTACCTTACGATGGGTTGCACTGTAGTCTTTCAGTTTAGCTAAGTATTTCAAGATGGACTTTTGGGCAGAGTGAGATGCTGCCTTTGCCAAGGCAATCCTGTCATCCATTGCATCATGATTATGCATCTGACACCACCCTCTCCCTGAGCCCAACCTATTCCACTGGGTAATTGCTTTAGGAAAAATGGGAGGAGAAAGAACTAGGGTATTCTGTGTTAAGCTTCTTTTTTAAAAAAAGTGACATTTAATATATAAACCAACCATATAAACAGCTTACTACTTACTCACATTTTGAAACCATTATATAAAAAAACTGCTTATTTATCTGTAACCTGTTCAAATGATCACCTGGGTATTCCCATTATTCTGTTTCCACTTCATTATTTTGCTGGGTTTTGGTTTAAGATTTTGCTGAATGAGCCTCAAGAACTGAGGAACGATTGGGAATCATTTTAAGTTATTTACTATGCAGTCATACTGGTGCCAGTCTTTTAAACTCTAAAAGATTCTGAATTAGCTTTGACACAGGCAGGATCTAGGTCAAGACAGACGCTCAAATCCCATTTATAAAAAAGTAACATTGTGGGTGAAAGCTGGCAAAAGCTATGGAGATTATGCCAATATAGATTTTTTCCCCCTTTCTCTTAGGGGTAATACGCCATGGGCCCAGGATCCCACTTGGGGAACTACAACAGAGCAACACTCCAAATGAGAGAGTTTATCGGTAAGAAGCACATTTAATTGGGTTTTATTGTGGTTGTTACATTTCTACTCTCGTCCTGGTTTCTTTTGACAAAGGACAATTCCTTGTACTGCACTGGTTTCTGATCTTGTTTTTGGTTTTATCAAAATAGCCCCTAGATGTTTGTTCCTGTATTTGACTTATACAGAACTATAAATTTGCAACCCCTCTGGAAAAAAATGAAAAGAGATTTATTTATTTATTTATTTTATTAAATTTATATGAGGTAAACTATAAAGATTCTCTGCTTCTCATGAACTGAAGAGCTCTTCTGAGGAATTCAGTATTGCAAAAGTAACTTGGCATCTTCGCTATTAGTTCTTTGTCAAACTTTGGGTTCTTTCCCGTTTTTGAGAGGTTCTTATTTCGGTAATCCTACCTAAATCCTACACAGTTGGGCTCTGTAGTTTAAAGAGAGAAATTAATTCCACTATTTTGTACAGTAAAGACTTTGAATTCACATGTGTGATTTTTTTTTCTCTTCATGTACGATAGCAGTGAAAAAGACAAATGCCATGTTAGGTTCCTCAGTATTGTGAGTTCTCTTTGTAAATATGCGATGTCTCCATCTGGAACACTACTTTTACATTTGAAGAAGAATATAAGAATGAAAATTGAGAAGAAAAGCGTTATTAGAATGATTGGGGGTTCAAAAATCTGAAAAAAAAAAAGACTAGCATGTTGGGAATTGTAACTCCAAAAAAAGGCAAGTGAAGAGAAACACGATCGTGGTATATAAAATCATACATGACAAGGAAGAAAGTAAGCAAGGAAAAACTTCTCTTCCTCTTAGAAAAATAGGACTGTAGGGTATTAAAGCTGAGATTTAGAACAGAGAAAAAAGAAAGCCCTTCTTAACATCATGAGCCAGTAACCTATGGAATTACTTGCCATAAGATGTAGTGGCAATAGTAACTTGAATGCCTTAAAGGGGTTGGACGAATTCATGGAGGACAAGACCATCACATCCGATTGTCTTGCTTTCTCACGGTACCTTCAGGCTGAGGCTGTCAAATACTAGTCGCAAGCAAAGACACTAGAGAGACAAAACGTTGCCTGTTGCCTGATAGAGCCCAGCTATTTTTTACATTTTTAAGTTTTCTTTCCCACCAGTGCTTGAATTTTGGGTGGAAGTAGGTCCTGACTGAAATCTACAGTCCCCATCCCTGCTCATATCACCACTCCAATTAATATGCTAAAATTTGGTAATTCACTTGGCTAAAGATAATGGATTCCAACCTCTCTGGACATCCTAGCAGTACGAGTATCACAATTTCAGCTACTCGGAGAGGCCCTAAGTCTCGAGGTTGGCACTGTACTTTTTTAAAGAGTTCACCTTTGGCACGACAGGCTTCCCTTTTCATTCTGTTTAGAGTTGGAAGCCTGTACAAACAGATACCCACAGCCTTTTCTGCTTGAAGTGTTGTATAATGGCAACATTTAGCATAAGTTGTTAGCAGACCAGAATTTTCATGCAGCTTAGCATTATGGCAATTAAAAATAATGAATGAGATGAATTGTAAATTGATAGTCAGATGTGTGTGTGTGTGTGATTTGAATAAACTCTTTAGGTTGTAGACCACGCTAGATGTGATATACTGTGTTTTACCGAAAATAAGACCCAACTGAAAATAAGCCCTAGCATGATTTTTTCAGGATGCTTGTAATATAAGCCCTACACCAAAAAATAAGCTCCAGTTAAGATAGTCAGCCAGACGGATGCATTTAGTACTGTATTTCCTGAAAATAACTAGAAAAATAAGTCCTAATGCGTCTTTTGGAGCAAAAATTAATATAACAACCAGTCTTATTTTGGGGGAAACACGGTACCTATCAGCAATTTTAAGGGATATCATTTTACCCTATTAAAATACACATATATAAATTCATCAGTTCAAGTTTGCAGTTACGGGATACCAAATATTAGAAACACAAGAGACGGTTAATTGAGTCTTCCTGATACTTTTCTTTCCTTTTGGTATGCTGTGGCTTTCCTGGTGATGTTCATCCATTTCCCTGGCATACCAAAGCAAGGATGCTTGTTGTTGTTTTCCTTGGGGAAGGCTTATAAGAAGATAAAACTGGGGTGGGTGAGGGCAGGTCTGACCACCTTAGCCTGAAGCTTTGCCTTTCTGCCTGCCTTATTACTTGGTTGATCCAGCATCGTTGCATGTTCCCCTTTTTGCAGCTGTTCAGTACTTGATTTCTCATTTGATTGCTCTGAGGATTTTGATATAAACGCTTTTGAAGACATCATTGCTTCCTATGAAAGCAAGAAGTAAGTGGGTAAAGGTGGAGGAGGAGCTTGCCACTGTGGCAAGGGAAGCACCATCCTGGGCAGAGAAGAACCTGGTTCAGAAAACCAGGGATAAAAAAAAAGCCACTGTCTTCTTCTCCAGCTTCATTCCAGAAGTCACTGAAACTCACAGTTGGGGTGTTCGTAGGCAACTCAAAATACCGCAGATATAATGGAGCGTACAGGTAGTTCCTCGACTTACAACCACAATTGAGCCCCACATTTCTGTTGCTAAGTGAGACATTTGTTGAGTTTTGCCCCATTTTATGACCTTTCTAGCCACAGTTGTTAATTAAATTGCTGCAGTTGTTAAGTGAGGAACACGGTTGTTGAGCAAATCTGGCTTCCCCATTGACTTTGCTTGTCAGAAAGTTACAAAAGGTGATCACATGACCCCGGGACAAGGCAACCGTCATAAATACAAGTCAGCTGCCAAGCGTCTGAATTTTGATCACATGACCATGGGGATGCTGCAGTGGTCATAAGTGTGAAAAATGGTCATAAGTCACTTTTTTTCAATGCCTTCATAACTTTACACAATCACTGAATGAACTGTTGTAAGTCAAGGACTACCTGTATTCCTTTTTTTTTTAAATGCTGGAGTGGAATGCTGTAATTGTACCTTAAATTTAAAATATGTAGAGGAGGAACAGGCCCACTTTACAAGAAGTGTGTTTCAGAAGAATGAAGACTGTTCCTCTGCCCAGGAATGACCTTTTTTTACACTTCTGTCACCTTTTTTTTCTCTTCCTTTTTTTCCTTGGCTTCCTCTCTTGGTTTTCTTTGTTATTAATTTCTGCCTCTCTGGAGAGTGGCAAAGGTAAGTTTTTGTGTTGAATAAAACTGTCCACAAGCATGCTGCATGATTTGGAAGGCTGATAATCACTCATTTATTGGGGCACTTTCCAGGCTGACAGTAGGAACTAAACATGGAGCAGAGTTCATTGGCAATTTGTGTGCAACCTTACTCAGAGAATACGTGCATTAGAAAACTAGGAAACCTGAAGTAAGACTGTTTTTTTTTTCCTGCTACAAAACAATCTATCTGGAAAACTAGTTCGATCAGGGAGTGAATTTTTATCTGTGGGGTATATTCTTATTTGTGGGGAAATCACGCACCTTTCAACCATTGGGTCATAAAAGATGTCTAAAAATACCATGCCAAATGAATAAATAAATCACCAAATCATTATTTATTTAACTGAAGGTTGACACCCAATCTTATTTGGCATGGTCTCTGACGTAAAATACATTGATAGCCGGGGCAATGCCCTGCTATGAATATTAATTCATGGAAACTGATCAAATCTTCTCTCACAGTCCAAAATGCGAACAGCTTTGGAGACATCTCCAAAATAGCCATCTTTGTCATATTCTATTGTATGTTCCAGATCTACAAATTAAGGGTATTCATCTCTCTTTTATATTCAAGATGAGCAAGTTTTTAAGATAAGATCAGCTCAGGAGAAAAGCTCTTGTTTTGACATTTTCAGAGCACATACGACAATAGTGGGATACAGACTCCTTTGTTTAATTCCTGGTGCTTCTCTTTCACACCTCTCTCTTTATGTGTGTTCATATGTCTTGTCTGCCTTGTTTTGGGTGTGTGTCCATCATGTCTTAGGGACTTGCATGAGCAAATAGTTAGGAGTATAAAGGGCCTGCCGTGGCAGGGTGAAGATCCCCGCAGGCTCCTGCAGTCACTCAGCCGGTACCAGCAGCCCCGTTGCCATTTCCTGTGAGTTTGTGGAAAAAGGATGTGGGGCAGGTGGAGGGGCGGGTGGAAGCTCAGTTCTTCTAGCTTTGCAGAGTGGTATGGTGCAGAGTGCAGAAGCGAACGTGTGCAAATCTTAAGCTCGCCTTTTGTGGACCTTCCTGAGGTTCTTTTCTCTCAGCCTTGCAGAATTCGGCTCTATTTCATGTGCAGGAAATGCAGAAGTGCTGTGGTAGATATCAGTTGGTGAACATAAAAACTGCATATTTATGCTGGCTTTTGGCATGTGAAAAGGCAGGCAGGTCTTGACTTACTAATTTCAGTAAGTTATTTATAAACACAACCCACTTCCCACTTCCCCAAAAATCTCCCAACATGGAGAGCCTGAAAAGCATAGATAGATTCTCTCGACCATGAAAAAGGACAAAGTCTTTCCTGTGTTGCAGAAGAGCATTTGGGTTTTTCCTACTTCAGATTCTGGATATATCCAAATGAAAACCTTTTCTTTCTGAGTCTTCTACAGGTAATCCTCATTTTGACAACGACAATGAACCGGCAACTTGTTCATTAAGTGAAACGGTTATTGAGTGAAACAACTTCAGCTTTCCTTTGCTTTACAGACCTGTGGAGGTTGTAAATGCAAGGACTGATCGCCAAAGTTGCTTTGTCATCACTGTTATACCTGTGAATGGTCACTAAACTAGTCAGTTGCTAAACGAGGACTGCCTGTAAAAGAGGCCGAGGGAGAATTTAGAAAGAGGAGCCTCTTTGCATTGTGATTTAAAGAAGGAATTTCTTATCACAACTTAGTAAATTCTGGTCATTATTTCGTACCATATATTTTTTATTTTGAACATTTATAACCCCTTTTACATCAAGTAATTTTAAGGCAAGTTATAAGGCACAAAAAAGAGCCTTAATCCTTTTGTTAAAGGCATCCCGTGGTGGCACAGCAGTTAGAGTGCAGTACTACAGGCTACTTTTGCTGACTGCAGTTTGGCAGTTTGAGTCTCACCGGCTCAAGGATGACTCAGCTTTCTATTCTACTGAGGTCAGTAAAATGAGAACCCAGATTGTTGGGGGCAATCGGCTGACTCTGTAAACCACTTAGAGAGGGCTATAAAGCACCGTGAAGCGGTATATAAGTCTAAGTGCTATTGCTATTCTTCTTCTTTCATTTAGTTCTTCAGTTCCATGGCAAGAGGCAGCTGGGACTGCTATTTTTCTGTGGCTCCCAAAAGACAGCTTCACATTAGACAAGTGGCGGATGCTTTCACTAAATGTCCTCTGAATTTAGGCAGACAGGAAGACATGAAGCTTCCTTGTTTTTAGTCAGATTACTCATCTACTAGCTTAGTATTGCCTCCTTTTGACTGCCAGTAGTTTTCTCAGCTTTAGGAAGATTATTTTCATCTAGAATGCCAGGGGGTTAATCAGCTTCAACTTGGAAAACTGTTACCTAGAGCCTCTTGCAATAGTTTTTAAATATAAATTATCTAGATGGTATCCTTGGAAGCATATCCGTGTGAGAGACTAGTGAGATATATTTAAACAGAAGATAGTTCCTACAGCTCCTGTCTTGTTTAAGTGTCGGCTTTTGTTGATATCAGAGGTTATTTGCCAGGAACAGTTATTTTGAAGGATAGCTTTTTAAGAATCCTTAGATTTTAAAATTTAAACTCTAAATTTAAAATCTAAAAAATTTTAGATTCATGGAAGAATATGGAGTCTTGCTGTGTCACAGGATGGACTAATTCAGTGTTTCTCAACCTTGGCCATTTGAAGATGTGTGGACTTCAACTCCCAGAATTCCACAGCGAGCCATGTTGAAGTGTACACATCTTCATGCGGCCAAGGTTAAGAAACACTAATTCATGGCTTTGTGCTTCTTTTTTTAAGGCTGACCCCCCCTCCCCATCCCCCATTAGCCCACCCTCAGTGCTTGACAAAAAATTCAGGGGTTG
>JAOYMU010000001.1:147867323-147886042 GCA_025802295.1 Psammodynastes pulverulentus | reverse complement strand
AGACACGTTCCCCCTCCCCCCACCCTCATCCTTTTAAGACAGTTAATTAGAACAGTGGATGCACATCTGATTTTTTTTTTAAAGTTACGTTGGCATAACAGGTATGAGTGGAACGGGAATAGGGTATAATTTTATTCGCCTTTGTTATACATCTGGAGCTAAGGGGATCCTGCCATTGGTATGCATGTGATTGTGTGAAAGGCCTGGGTGCGTGTGTGTGTGTGTGTGTGGCATTTGAAGGAGGCACCCAAAGTCGTCCAGGGTAAGAGGCTGGCTGGTTTCTCTAGAAGCGTTAATATTCAATGGAATGTTTAAACAGTTACCCACAGAGTTCATTTTTTTACAAAAACAAAACAAAACAAAATCTGGCAGCTATTTATGGACACAGTGGTTTGGATTCAAGTGATTTGCTGTGGCAAAAGAGAAGGAGATTCTACGTTTCGTTCTAGGCCAGCCACAGGCTGTATTCCTTGCACAGTGACTGTCTGGAAACGCATTTTGGGCGCTTTCCTGAGATGGAGAGTTGGCTGGGCCAGACACAGACTTTATAAATTTGTTTTCTTCTTCAAACCGTTAGCCAATTAGTGATAAGTAAAAGAAAACAACACAAAACAACAACAACAACCAAACCCATGTGTTTTGGAAGATTTCTGTACAATTGTCATATCAGATGTATTTGGAAATTACATTAAAAAAACTTGTAACAAAAGTCCTGCTTTGTGTGATTCTGTGGTACAAGGAGAACAGCAGAGTTGTGGAAAAGTGTGATTGTGTGGAAAGGCTCTTAACTGAGGAACTCTCTGCCATCTTATGGCCATTAATGAAAGTGCCTCCAAAAAGAGCACAAAATTCAGAAATTAGGCGATGGGTCTGATTGTCGGTTTGATTTGTGAAAAAAAGGAATACCAAATTGTTACAGAAATGACTTTCAAGTCTGAAAAGTTGAAAATATGAAAAAAAAATTGGAACAATTCCACCTTGTGTTAAATAGAGGTTGAAGCTTTGACAGGATTTCAAGACTGATGTCAGCATTTTAAGATAGGCAAGGTCGGAGAAACAAGTTACCAGAAATCTTGAAATGTACTTTCATGCAGTGTTTCTCAACCTCAGGGACTTTGAGACTTCAACTCCCAGAATTCTATGCTGGCTGGGGAATTCTAGAAGTTGAGGTCCATCCATCTTCAAGTTGCCAAGGTTGAGAAACGCTGCATTAATATATTTTGGGTATTGAAACAGAATCTTGAAAACCTGTCAGAGACCTTCAGTGCAACCTATACCTAAGGCAACCACACCACCCTTATTGGTTCCTTTCTCACACTTTCTAATTTACTAGATTCAAATACCTGTAATGGCTTGGCAGTCATTTCCCTTCTCTGAATCAAACTGACATTCCATCATGAAGGATTCATGAGCAGTTATGCTCAGTGGCTTTCTTGGAAGTATCTCTTCAGCCATTTCGGGCAACAAGTTCTGTTTTTGTCTCGGTCTGAAACTGGATTGCTATTAATAGAACAACAGCAATTAAATTGATATTAAAACATTAAAGGGTCCTTTAAGAACAAAGTTAAAGGGGCTATGTAGAATCCAATTTCCTGCCAGTCAGTTCTGTGTCCTGTGTCCATTTCTCCTTGGAACATTTGGCCATTCCATTTTACTAACAGGAAGATGGGTTTAGAAATATACTGGGATCAGATCTGGTTATATTGTTTCAGACATAAAATGAGACATAGTTACTGAGGTATTCTGTTAGATTTTTAAGGACATTTCCTAACGTTTGACATTAATGGCTTTAAATGTTAACGTTTAACATTAATGGCTTTAAAAAAAAAGTTAATTAAAAATCACTAGATGGTATTAAAGCATTCATGTCTTCCTGGGGTAGGTATCAGGTGGAGTACTGTGAAATAAAATAATTGAGCTAGTTGAGACTTGGAGCTCATCTAATGGGGAAATGTCCATAAGAGGGAGATACTCCCGAACTGGTTTCATTTCAAATTTGTTAGCTTCATGCTAAATTAAGCTAAATGTGTTTAACCAGTGAATTATAATTAACCAAACTTTGCTTTAATATGTATGAAAACAGTATTCTTTACTGGATTACTTGGATATTATTATTATTTTTGTTAAATTAAAACAAAACATACAATTTACCTTTCGGGCTGACCAGATTTTACCACCACTGTAAAGAATACAAGTTTGACACTTTCAGTCTAACTTCATTTAACTCTTTTTAGTTTGGAAAGTCATAGGAGAAATATCTGCTGTACAATTAGATGAATCTTCTTCCCAATTATGTTAGCATGTGGTAGTACCTGGCCAGTCTTGGCTGGATAGAAAGCTGAGCAGGATTTGATTTGACTTGGTTCTGTACTAGATAAGAGACTTTCAGGAAAGGCCAGAGATTTTGTTAGATTGGAAAATGTGGAGGGGGGAGGGAGAAACCCTAGCAGTGGCAAACTACTTTCAAATTGTTGCAAAAAAGCCCTCTATATATTCATTAAGTTATCAAGAATTGACATGGGGATGCTGCCTTTCCCATTATAATTACTAATTAAACTTAATTAAATAAAGTTCTCTGTGGTTAGTTGTACAATGTTAAAAATTTAAAGTGGGTGCACTTAGACCAGGGGTGTCAAACTCGAGGCTCGGGGGCCAGATCTGGCCCACAGGGTACAGTGGAACCTCGGGTTGTGGCCGTAATCCATTCCAGGACTACAGTTGCAACCCGATTTGGTCGTGACCGGAACCACGACCATCTGCACATGCATGGACCAAAAAAAATGGCACTGAAGGGGAAATTGCACGGTGATCTGGTTTCTTGTCACCACCCGAAGATGTGTTCATGATCAGAAACAAAACTGCCGAAAATTCTGGTCGTCACCCAATTTGGCTGTGAACAGAAGCGTTTGTGATCCAAGGTTCCACTGTACTTAGATCTGGTCCGTGGGGCCACCCTGGAAACAGCGAAGAACTGACCCGCAGCGTTTCTGCCAGTGAAAACGGAGCTCGGGAGGACCATGTGCGTCCCTCCCGAACTCCATTTTCACTGGCAGAGGGTTGCAGGAGGCCGTGGCCGCTGAAAATGGAGCTTGGGAGCCCGTTTTTGCTGACAGAGTGCTCGGGCCACCATAGGTGCCCCCAACACAAATGACGTTGAGCTGGCCCGGCCCACCGCGCCCCCCCCCCCCCCCGAGGTCAAACATAACCCTGGTGCGACCCGCAGTGAAATCAAGTTTGACACCCCTGACTTAGACAGACGTACAAAGTCCTGCTGTGCTGCTTTGTAGGGTGGGCGAGAGGGATGGTTCTGTGATGGCAGCTTATGCCAAGTGAAAGGTCAGAATGTCTCTTTTAGACATTTTTTGAAAAGCAGGAGTTTTCATTTGTCCTTATTTGAAAGGATTGGGGTGGATAACTTTAGTCTCTGAATCTGGGATTCTAATTCCTGACCCTAAGGCATACTTAAGCTGATGGTATTGCCAATTCTCCATCCCTACCATGTACCCCTTTTTAACGCCCTACTGGATATTAACAAGCAACCAAGTTGGAGTTGGTGAATCTTTTATTCAGGAGAAAACCCAGAAAAGAGTATAAAAGCCTTTTATTATTCTGGTCTATGCCTAAGGAGATAGGATCCTACACTGATAGACAAACTCATAGCACTCAGTTGGAAAAAGTTAAATATTCTTCTATGTAGAGACTGATAAATCCACAGGAGCTAAGAACTTGTGTCTTTCCAGATAGCTGCCAAACTACAGCTTCCAACAAATCCCAGCCATTATGGCCAATAGGGACCTTGGAAGTTGAATCCCTTTATTTATCCAGCTTTTATTTATCCAGTTGGAAGTTACAGCTTAGTAATTTCCCAAAAGCCCAAACTTCCCTTAAGTAGAAAACTCAGAAAGAAAAAGGATGGAAGTGAGGAAATCCAGATTCCCTTCTGCTATAGTTAGATTTCTATTGCAGCATCCTAATTATGGGCAATTTAGAATACCCTTTTTTTTTAATCGTGTCCACTGCACGTACAAGCTGGCTTCTCATTAGCCAAAGTCCTAAACCTACTTTGCACTAGAACATCCCAGGAATGTCATACTAAATATGTGGTGCTAAGTTGCCTACGCTTCAGAAGGGAATGCCAATTCTCGATCCCACTACAGCTTCCAGGCAGCTTTCATCATGTCGACAAAATAATCATCCCTGTCAATAGAAGCGCTGACTCCACTGTAGTAATTCAGGAATTCCTCATTCGTGATCTGTGGAGAAATATGGAGTAGATTTTAACGTTTGTCCCTAATGACAGAACCTGATGTTTTATTGAGGGGTGACGATGGTTCGGTATACTTGGACAAAGCAGTACTTTTACTTCAAGATAGTAAAACTCAGTTAAAAATAACCCTAAAAATTTAAATATTTGGGATTGCCAAAAATGGTATATTAGGCCAGTCACATTAATAGAAGGAAAGAATGACATGGCAAAGGATGTGATGAGAAGAAAAGCAGCATTCACAAGCGTTTTGTTCTCCACTACCTTCAAGTGCCATTTCCCAACCTTGGTCACCAGAAGATGTGTGGAGTTCAACTCCCAGAATTCCCCAGCCAGCAGAGGGAATCTTTAAGCAGTCAAGATTGGGAAGCCCTGCCTTAGAGTCCTAAAAGGGCCCTGCATAATAATAGTTTATGATATGCAAATATAATAAACTCCCAGTTTAAAATATTTCCATTCATGGATTTTGGATTCAATAAGCAGTATTTGTTCTAGCTCCCTCTTCCTAAAATGGACTGAGTCCATTGTATCCAAAATTGTTCAAACAATTAACTTAAATGTATTTATTCAATTTTTATCGCTGCCCATCTCAAGTGCCTGGAAGGTGAAAAAATCATAGAACAATTGAAAACAGTTACACTATCATACAAAATCATATATAAGGCAGCCAAAGTATTTAAAACACCGCTATCAATTTTTGTAATTTGCATCCTGAAATGTGTTCTGAAATGGTCCAATTTATATCCTTTACATCAACTCATGTCATTTGCAAACAGAATGAATTGGCCCAACATTTAAATTCAAATCTAATGGACACTTGGAAGCAACCCACATAACATCTATCCTAATGGTCTATTAATTCAAGGTCTTAGATCAGCCTTCCCCAAATGAGTGTCTTCAAATGCCCACCAAATGTGTGTCTTTCCAAGTTTGATAAAAATAATAGTCTGGAACCACAACTATTAGAATGCCACACCAAGAGATCATTTTGGCTGCTTACCTTCCCATCCTTATCATCAGGAGAGTCAAAGCTCTCCAGAAAGGCACTGAAAACCTGATCTTCTGTCCACTCTCCACTCTTGAACTTGGGGTGGGATCGGCTGTTGTAGACCCCATGAAGATCCTCTACCGTCACCAATCCATCACCAGTCCTGTCCAATTTCTGGAATGCTTTTGCAATGATCTCTTTCCTGGTGTTGGACATAGGAGGCTAAATAAAAGTTGTGAGAAGTCAAGCATGTTGGAATGCTCTTATTTATTTATTTATTTTTGCCAGATTAATGGTGGACCTATTTCTCAAAGATCATCAACAACAATAATTCAGTCGAATCTCTGAAGCTTTAGCGCTGGAAGAAAGTCTTTGTGGCTTTTCTGTGGCAATGGGGGAGACATACTGAAAAATGAGATGAAGCATCCTCTAAACTGCCGTGGGTCTTCTAGACAAAGAGATATCTTGATTTGTACCAAAGAAGCATCTCACAATTCACATTTGTAAATATTAAATAGAGTGGGGGAGGGATATGGACTTCTGGTTTGGTGGGCAAGATTAGGCCAAGGATTCCCCATCTCTGTTAAAAGCATGAGACTAGTACATTAGCAGCTATTAGTTGAAAAGAAAGTCTTCATATATGGGAAAAAATATATCACAGATTAAAAACAATTCGTTCTGATCTTCAGGATTCTCCCATTGATGCAGTTCTGTCAGTTAGAAATTAGATACTGCATTAATTGGGTCCCTGCTGGTCACATTTAACAAGTGTTTCCTATGTTTTTTTCAGGGTAATCTATTTCTGAATACCAGTTTCTGAGGGAAGGGGAGAAGGAGAAAAAATAACAGGAGAAACTATGGCTTCCAATGACCACTTGCCTTCCTCACGTGCCCTCAGACCTTCTGTGCCAGCTCAGCCTGCTAATTCAAATGTAGAAGTGGATAACTCTTTTACTTACCCTCAGGGCTTGCAGGAATTCAGTGAAGTCTAGGGTACCATTCTTATTTTTGTCACAGAAGCTGAAAATCTCTTCCGCTTCACCCCTTTCCAAAGGGACCCCGGCATCCTGGAGACCCTTCACAAATTCCTCCAGATCCAAAGTTTTGCTGCCATTATCATCCATGATGCGGAAAAATCTGCAAAGAATGTCATGTAATATACGAGTGTGAGTGAGTGCCTTGTGTGTGTGTGTGAGAGAGAGAGAGAGAGAGAGAAAGAGAAAGCTCAGCCTGTAATTTTTCTTGTAGCATTAAATTCCCTAAATGCTAACAACAAAATTTAATTAATGTAATGATTGATAAAGTAATCCTGAATTTAGAAGCCATAATACTATTTCCCATTGGGGAACTGAATGTATTGAATGTATTGAAGCAGAGTAAACGAAGCAGAACAATTAAAAAGAAAACCTCAAATAAGGAAGAAAGGAGGGAGGTGAGATTGGGGAGGGAGGGGGAAAACCACTTGAATAATCCAAATGAAATTATTTCCAGCAAATATGGATAATCTCATACTTTGTACCTGGCAAGTCCCTTAATCCCAGAAGCTCCTCTTTCCAAGCACTTTGCTCTCAGTTTGGCAATGCTTCCAGTACCTTTTCCTTCCATGCTGCAGGTATTTGTTACGATGGAAAAAAAGGATCTAAAGGATGAAGCAAAAAGGAAAGTCAGGTATGTTGCTTTCTTCCCTCTTCTTCAGTCCTCAAAGACTTCCATCTGACATAATTAATACTATCACAATCATAACTTAAGCCCCAAAGTTGGTTTAAAGGCGATCCAAGCAGGTTCTTCAGCAAAATGTCCTCTTCCAGTGCTTCCTTGACACCATTGAGGGTTGGTCCGGGAATGTGTTCACAATGCCAATTACATACAGTGTATTATTGTAAACACTCTCCGTCTTAGCTCAGATCAGTGATAGGCCATGTGCATCTGAAATATATCGCACAAAGCAATCTATAATTAAAGGGCAGATTGGTGCCTTCTAATTCAGGAGTATAAGTGGCATGTGACAAAGAGGTATGTTTATAACCAAGAGAGAAGGAAAGTTAATTTCTAGCTCTGTGCTCTAGCTTTGCGTGCTGTGTTGGGAAGACACTTCTGATCGTATTCAAGATGTTACCTGTATTTATACTTCCTTTCGTTTCCAGGTGAGCAGGTCCTTTTAGTTAATTAAGATGGGAAAAAAATCTCGAGACAATTTGAAGACTAAATATAAGAGGCCACAAAACTTTGTTAATTTCATTTCTATTCATTCCAGTGAACAGACATAGGAGGAAAAATAACTTTCCGTTCCTGCTCTCTTTTGTATAATCCACCCTCTGCCCCTCAATCCAGACTGCTGGAGTTTTTGCCATCAATGTTGAATTCCTACCTGCAACTGTTGCTTCTTTGCTTGCTTTTTCTCGCCAACTGTTGACTGTTGTGTTGGCTTGCGTTGAGCTGTTCCCTGTCTCTATAGCAATCGCCTGCTCTGTTGCCAGGAGGGCCTCGCCAAGGGAAAGCTCTGGTGTGCTGGAAAGCTCTCAGAGGAAGTGACACAGGCCAAATAGGAAGGTGGCAGGAGGGGCCAGAAGCCTGCATGGCTCATCTAGAGCTGCTTAAAAGAGAGAGAGAGAGTGAATGTGTGTGTGTGTGTGTGTGTGTGTGTGTGTGTGTGTGTGTGTGAGAGAGAGAGAGAGAGAGAGAGAGAGAGAGAGAGAGAGAGGTAATACAGCTCTGTATCAGAGGGAAATATTTGGTTGGAACCATCTCAAGATCTTTCTTTGTTGTCTGATTGTGAGGACTATCACCTACTGTCAATGAACAATTGTCAGCAACTTTTGTGCCCAGAAATGTACCGAGAGAGGACTGTTTTTTTGTTGCTGTTTTTGACAATCTAACAGATCCTGTTTTCTAGAGTCACTTTTCCCACCCTGATATTTTGCAACAAGAACTCCTGAAATTTCTCTAAAATGGGAATTCTGTGAGTTCTGATCCCAACACGTTTAGGAATTAGCAAGGTTCGAGAAAGCTGCCTTTGTTATTTCTAATTCTAATTGTACTATATTTTGCCTCGCACAGCACATCATTGGACTCAAGCAATATCTACCTATATGGATGGCCCAGCAGTCCCAGTGATGATCTGCTTAACTATCAGCCATGACTTTTGACCATAATTCCAGGCTCAGTTACACTTGTAAGTTGAGAACTGTCTAAAAGTATAGAAACAAAAGTAGAGGATAAAATGCAACAATTTGAGAAAAGCAGATAGTGCTATTTTGTGAGTCCAAATAAAGGAGTATTTAGAAGAAATCCTTACAACAGTATAAGTATAAATGAACAATTCAGGGTAATGGGTATATATTAAGACAAAGATAATGTGACCTGTGTATTTAATATTTACAGTTTATAGCAAAGAAAGGAAAGGGAAAGAGAGTTTGAGAGACAGAGAGGTCACACGTCTGGTGTTTTTTTCCAAATCTTTTGCTCCAAGATGAGCAAAATACTGGAGAAATAAAAGAGGAGATTAATCCCAGAGAGGAAGGCAAGAACAAACTTATTGGATAAGGTAGTGTGTAAGCTAGTTAAGGTATAATGTGTCATAAGCAATATCATGAACCTGATTTGGTAGGGAATTGGCAACCAAACCAGTTGCTCCAGCAGGGATTTATCATGTACAGTACATAGCCAAGCAATTTGATCATTGCATTCTGTACTAGCTGAGACCCCAAGCTCCAGGGGAAACCCGATGAAGGGCATTCCTTGAATCTAAGTATAAGGTTGAAACTCAGCCAATAAGTCAAGCAAGTCAATGCAGCCTCCGATGGCAGCCACGACCTATCAGCCCTTCCCACCGTCAAAGTCCATAAAGAGCCACCCTATTTTACCCTAAGATTTCCCCTACGTCTAATATTGGAAGCACCATAGAAAAATGCCTCCAAATAGAAAATATATACTGTTGTTAGAATGTAGAATTTATTAAATGGAAATAAGAAAGATATCATGATTTTATATTGTAACGAGATTGGATGGGAACTTGTGTTAAAGCATAAATAGCGGCATATTTAATTTAAAGGGAGATAAATTCTTGGAGAATATAAAACAAAATGAATATGTAAATGATTAAATGAATGATATTAAATATTGTAAATCTAAGTATGGAATTGAGAAGATAAGTACAAGATGTTAAAATAAGAAATGAAAAATGTAATGTTATATTAGATGAGAAATTAATAGAAGGAAGATGATTTGAGATATGTTCATGTTGGAAATGTTGGAAACCTGGAATCACACTGTTCGCTGAAAGATGTATTAAAGAAATAAAATAAAAATGTATTTAAAAAAAAAAGAAAGAAAAGTGCCTCCACAACTTAAAAACACGGAGCATCCTGTGTTGAATACTTTAATACTAGTAAATGCTCTAGATGTGTATCTGAAATGAATCTCCTCCTCTTTAATTCAGTTCCTTCTGTTGTTCTCCATGGTTCTTTAAACTTTTTGAAAGTCCTTTATTTCAATTTATACGGCCCATCTCAAATTCATGATTCTGGGAAGCTAACAACTGTTAAAAACTATATAAGTCTTCAACTTACAACAGTTCATTAGTGACTGTTCAAAGTTACAACGGCACTGGAAAAAAAGGGACTTATGACCATTTTTCAGTTGCAACCTTTGTAGCCTCCCCATGGTCATGTGATCAAAATTCAGACGTTTGGCAATTGGTTCACACTTATGACCGTTGCTGTGTTTTAAGTTCATATGATCACCTTTTGTGACCTTTTCACAAGCAGATTCAATGGAGAATCCAGATTCACTTAACAAGCAGGTGGCTCACTTATTAACTACAGTGATTCACTTAACAACTGTGGCCAAAAAGGTCATAAAATGGGGGTAAAACTCACTTAACAAATGTCTCACTTAACAACAAAATTTTGGGGCTCAATTGTGGTTGTAAATTGAGGACTAGCTGTACATATATTTATATTTAGCTATATCTAGCTCTTCATTAAATGAGTTGAACTCCGTGACTCTTGAGCTGTCATAATTTTGAGAAATTTCTTGGGAGAGATTCACACCACAACTGATCAGACAGCCTTTTAAAAAAGAAAACAATGTGAGAATGGTCACAAAAGCAGGCAGTTTTGAAAAAGTTCTAGCATTCCTGCTAGGAATCATATCTTAATTATAGCCCATGTAAAACATTTAGAAACCGTGAGAAAAACACCAGGATACAGTATAGATCAAGTATACCAAAATATTTTTAATATTATTTTGCTTCCAACAAGAAAAATTAGATCGAGGACCTAGTGTAACAAAATCCCCATAGGCACTTAACTGGTGCTTCAGTTGTCAGTAAATATATGACTCAAATTAAACGTAACAGGCATTAAATAAAACAAATCAACCCTCTACATATGTATTCAGAATTTAATAAAAATAATAAAAAATTTATTACTAAAAAAAAAAAAGAATTTAGTCCTGATGATTCCTCGTAAGAGTGCTTAAGACTTCAATCACTCATTCAAAAGATCAATTATTCTGTGGAAATACAGCAAATTATAGAACAAAAAGGGTTGGTAAAGTACCAGTAGAAAATCTGCAACTCCCCCAAGAGGATTACAAGAGTTAGCTCAACCCATATGGGCAGACATGAATGGTGAAGACTGGATGCAAGAAAAAGCAGAGTCTTTTTGCAACCAAGTTGTTGCTATCACCATTTCAGCCATTTTGAAAGCTACATGGCTAAAACGGGATTAAGAGGACACCAAGGCAGTTTCATGGCTGTTTAGGTTGGTGGAATTTTGTCAATTCCACCGGATGGATCCCTCAAGACATTTCTACTTTCCTCTGAAGTACACACACATTGCCTTCCCTTTTACTTCCTCTGTAGCTCAAGAGCCCTTAACACAGGGTTTCTCAATCTTGGTAACTTGCAGGTGTTTGGACTTCAACTCCCAGAATTCCCTAACCAATTGGGAATTGAAATACACATATCTTCAAGTTGCCAAGGTAGAGAAACATTGGCTTAAAAAGCTGTAATTATTTTTTTAAATGAGCTGCAATTGAAAAGGAGTTAGTGTATTAAAAAATTAACTGATTGCTACTGCCTATAGGACAAACAACATCTCCTGGACATGAGGGAAGGATCAGCACATTTGCTGGGTTTAGAAATATGTATGAAATGGACTACTGTATTGTACAAGGTGGCCATGGCTGACTGGAACTTCAGTAACGTAACATGTTGTTGCACGGCAATTGCACAGCACTTTATCGAACACGAGTTTAAAGAGGGACAAGTACCCCAGGTTTGGCTGGATTCACATAAGACATTGAATTATAAAACACAAGCCAGCTTTTTATCCCTGTAGCTACAGCCACGTTCTTCAATGACTCGTGATGGCATGAATTTCAGGTCTGAATGTCCAAGTAATCCTAAAACTCCCAATTCAAGAGCTGCACGTGACAAGGGCAAACTATCATATAAAAACAGCTACTATGCATCAATGTCCATTTTCTGTTAGGATAGAATGAAAACAAGGTACAATTTCCTTAATTTTCCACCCCAGGCCAGTAATAATTATTCCTATTTAGCTTTTATAGCAGCCCTGCAAGCTTGTTCAATTCTGGGGGGGCGGGGGCGGGACTATTAAAAACCCATTGGTTGCCACTTCTCTATATTTCGAACAGTAATGTGCTTTGGCCAAGAAGGCAGACAAGGAAAATATCCAAAAGATGAAGCAACTTCCAGGTTTTCACCAGAAAATGCATCTGAGTTAACTCAACAGAGGTTCTCAGCATTTTTAGCAAGCTTAGGGTAACATTTCTGACACAAAATTACTAGTGTTAAAAGTAAACCAGACTTTCCCACCCCCACTGAGAAGCTAAAATCATAGGCTCTGAACTTTCCTGACTGATTCATAGGCTTGGAAAGAACCTGGCAAGCCAGCCAGAGAATTCTGGGAGTTGAAGTGCAGACATTTTTAAAGATGCTAAGGTTGGGAAACACTGGCTTAATAGCTCTCACAGTCAGTCATTGCTTACACTTTTTAAAGAGACAAGCAACCTACTCTGAAAACAGAGTAATGCCTTGTGGTGCAATGGTTAGAATGCAGTATTGCAGGCTAACTCTGCCCACAGTCTGGAGTCCAATGTTGACTGGTTCAAGGTTAACTCTTTCCGAGGTTTGTAAAATGAGGACCCAAATTGTAGGGGGCAATAGGCTGACATTGTGAAGCATTCAGAAAGTGCTGTAAAGCAGAGGTCCCCAATCCCCAGTCCGGTTCTGGTCTGTTTGGAACTGGGCCGTGGAAGAGGTGTGCAAGTGTGTGCGCGAAGCTGCATTTTGTGAAAGTGGCACACAAGCACAAACATCCCCTGTCCTTTACCGCTGTTTCCGCCAGTCCGCTGAGCTGAAAAGGTTGGAGACCGCTGCCGTAAAGCACTATGCAGTATATAAATATAAGGGCTATTGCTCATACCCGCCATGGAGAAAACCTAACCACCAATAAGGCCATAAATAAAAGATGGCTGAATTCCTTTTCCTGCTCAAGCAAGCAGACGTTCAAGCTGAAATTCTGTGCTTGTTCCTGTGGATTAGACAATCAGCCTGAAACAGAAGTTTCCCATTCTCTATGATGTAGCTCCTTCTAAAAAATTGCCTATCCCAATTAAAGATGGATTAAGTCACATGCAAGCAGAAGATGCACTAGACTTAGAATTGCTCCGCTAGAAAAACTTATTTCAGTAAGATTGTTAAGGGGTAAATCTTGAAGGGAGATGAAGCTGCCCAATGAAAGGAAGTGGTCTTTTACCCCAATCATTATAAATGAATCTAGGAAGTCCTCAACCTATGACCACAATTGGAAGTGCAACCTCACTCACACAGTGATGAGGTTGTTAAGTGAGTTGCATTCCATTTTGCAACTTTTTTTTGCCATGGTCATTAAGCAGATCCAGCTCTCCACATTGACTTTGGTTGTTGGAAGTTCCCTTAGAACATTGTTTCTCAACCTTGACAGCTTTAAGATATGTGGACTTCAACTCCCAGAATTCCTGTCAAGGTTGAGAAACACTGCCTTAGAACATGGGTGTCAAACTCGTCACGTCATGTTGCCATCACGTGACGTTTCGCAACGTTTTCCCCATTCGTGGAGCTGGGGTGGGCGTGGCCTGTGCATGATGCATCTGGCCCATGGGCTGCCAGTTTGACACCCCTGCCTTAGAAGATCGTAAGTGGTGATCACGTGACCCTGAGATGCTGCAACCATCATAAATACATACTGATTGCTGAATGCCCAAACTTTGATCACATTACTGCAAAGATACGGCAGCGGTTGTAAGTGTAAGAACCGGTTGACAGTCCCTTTCTTTCCACAGCTGTCTTAACTTCAAATGGTTGTTAAATGAATGGTTGTAAGTTGAGGACTACCTGTACTAGCAGGACTGGACTCCAGGATTAACTATGGCTTAACTATGGCTCTTAAAAAGATACTGGTATCTAGGTAACATTCTTTTTTATCATTCTAACTGTGGGATTTCCAAGCCCACCAACAAAGGCATGATTTTCTGCCCTTGTGCAATTTATATTTTAAACCATTTAGCCCATGTGGCACATGCAAATCTGAAATTATATAATCACATAATTAGAAGGAACTATAGAGGTCATCTGCAGGATTCATTACAACATCTCCTTTAGCAAAGGAGAACTTACCAAGTACTTTACAATTTGTTCCACTAGCTGACAAACTTGTAACAATAAGAAAATTCCTCCTCATGCCTAACCCTTATTTGAATTCCTTGTAGTTTGAACCCATTCTGGTCCTGTCCTACTCCCAAAAAGACTGCTGCTGGTTTTGGCTGGATATAACCAAAAAATATTGTGAGATAGAGAAAGAGAGAGCAAGTGGTGGCAACCTTGTTTAGAGAAATGTTAATTTAAGTTAGCAGCTTCCCTTTAGATACCTGCTTCTCTTAAGAGTGAGATTAGGCAATTTGGAGTGCTACCCTACAATTTCCACAATTGTAAATATAACCAATATTGGAAGATGCTGGTAGTGTCATAATTTGTCTTACAGATTCAGGTACCCTACATCCAATTAAGGGATGCAGGAAAAAAAGGCATGATTTTTAAGCCATAAACCAAAAAAGTCTGCTGATACACAAAACTAACTAGAGTGGCTGGTTTGAAAATAGTTACTTTGTCATTTCCAGCAAGAGCAGGTCAGAGTAAAAAAAAAGTGGTATTACCCTACTCAAAAGAGAATTAAAAAAAAAAGGCTTCGGATATGGGAACCAAGAATCTTTGTCCGTTTACACTGTTGTCCCAAACAAAGTTTTGTCTGAATCCTGTTCGTCATCCCCAAGTGAAAAGTCTTTGGTGTCCAAATCCAGGTCTGGGATACAGTTTGTCTCCAATGACAGGTTGTGATCTGGTGAGTTGGCGTCACTTTGTGCACCAAGGACAGGACTCAGCTGCTCCCCTTCCGCCATGTATGCCAAGAGATTATCCAGGACTGGACGGCTACGACAGATCTTGGTCAGCAGGCGGCTCCTGTGCCTCAGCTGCGTTATCAAACTGTCTTTTTCCTGGATCACGTTTAACAGTTTTTGTGCATGATGTTCAGAAGACTGCAGCTTTTCCTCCAATAAGGCAATTTCCCTTTGGAGGAAAAAAAAACGAGATGGGGAAAAAAAACAGGTTACCTCAGGAACCGTCTTATCCACCTCACATTGCCCCATCCCATCTGATCAGGCAGAGAAAGTATGTTACACAATATGTAGTTAAAAGAATTTCAACTGGCAGGGTCTCTAGGAAAAGAGCCTTCTCTGCTGTTTGTCCCACTGTCTGGAATATCCTTCCCTAGAGGTGAGGTAGGCCTCATTTTCTTCACTTTTCAAAAGAGTCTGAAGACCCAGCTAGGTGGGATAGTCAGCGCATTGAAGCCCCTCAACCCTGCTTTTAAACTTCTTTATCCTTGTTTTACTTGGCTCCCTTCTATTGATATGTTGTATTTTCACAGGTAGTCCTCAATCGGGACCAGAACCTCTGTTGTTAAGCAAGGCAGCCACTGACTGAGTTGCATCCAAATTTATGGGCGTTTTTGCTGTAGTCATTAAGCAAATTACAGTGATTGTTAAGGGAATCACGTGGTCATTAAAGAAATCTAATTTCCCATTGACTTCGCTTGTTGGAAACCAACTGGGAAGGTCAAAAACGGATGATCATGTGACCCCAGGACTCTGCAACCATCCTAAATACATGCTGGTTGCCAGATTCTGTTCATGTGATCACAGGGACACTGGCTGCAACAGTTCTAAGTGTGGAGGGCTGGTTGCAAGTCCCTTTTTTCAGCGCTGTTGTAACTTTGAACGATTGCTAAACAAACTGTCATTAGGTCAAAGGCTATAGGTGATTTTTATGTTTTTATACTTTTAACTGTTACACCTGCCAGAGTCACTCTGAGAGTAAGAAGAGCAGAATCTAAATTTAAAAAATAAAATATGATGGTAGAAATAAAATATGATGGTAGAAAGGACTGGTAAAATTATGTTTAAGTCCTTTTTCCTAAGACTTTTCCTAAGGCTCCTCAGAGCCACTAGTTAGAGATGAAAGTATCCATTGGAATATGATGATCGACAAGGTGTTATTGGACAGGCTTGCTAGTAGGGAAGTGCTTGCTTCTCTGTGTTGTAAACCTTGAAATAATGTACGGTATTTGAAAGGATTTCTACCTGCTGAATTTTTCAGTCTGCCTGAAGCACAGTGGAACAATTACACAATTGCTATTCAACAGGAAAAGATGCTGACAGTGCCTTCATATCCACAGCCTGCTCAACCTCAAATTGGCCTCTCTTTTCCTATTAATTTGTTCCTGAGGTTCCAGCTGGGATAGCTATTTCCTACCATGAAATTTAGTACCCAGATATTTGCTTTCCCAGTCCAATGATTTCCTAATCCTGAGAAAATGACAAGTTGTTTAGCAAGACTGAGAAGAAGAGAAAAGCCACCAAAAATATATTATGCAGCAGCTCCCACCAAAAGCTCAGTAATATTCCGAGGACCAACTTCATACAGAAAGCCCCACGTGCAATAAAAGACAAATAGCAGTCAAAGAAAGTGCAACGGACCTACGTGCCAACGAGTTTTCAACAAAACCTTTTATTCGTTCACTTAATTACAAACTCATTCTAACCAAGGTTCTAGTCCTCTTCGAGGTCAGTACCTGTCCTTGCCCTCCCGAAGTCCGAGCACCGCCTGCCTCATCTCGGCATCCTTCCGGATGAGACTCTCTGCCTGGCCGTGCACCGTGCGCTCCGCAGCCGCCAACCGCCGCTCCAATTCTGCAACCCGGCCGTGCAAGGCGGCCAAATGCGCGTTAGCCTCGCGAATCTGGACCGGCGTCGGCGGCGAAGATGAAGACATCATGGACGACAACGACGACGCCCGGGGACGCCCCGCCCACCGCCCGCGCATCGCAGCCAATGGGAAGGCAGGTCACACCCCCACACTAAGAAACCTCGCGCGCCCTTCATTCGGACTGACCAATCAGAAGCGAGGCCACACTAATGAGTCCTGAGAAAATGACAAATTGGGTCCACGCCTCCTATTACAGCCGCTCGACTGAAGTCTGTCAGATTTGAGGTTCCAGTCGGGCCGGTCAAGCGCGTCCTTTACGAGGCCCCGCCCCAAGTAGGCGGGCAAGAGGAGGGGAAACTAAGCACGCGTGGCGTTATTCCAAGCACCTACCAATAGAAATCATGCGAAGCCACACCCACAAATCATCAATTATTCTCTGACCGGCGAGTCACGCCCCCAATCGTCAATAAGGCCGCGCCTACTTTCCCCTAATTCCGTCCAATCCTTACGAACCTCGGGTTGCTATTGGCCCGTGTATAACTCCGGCTCTCCATGCTCTCGCGAGACCAGGTCCTAAGGTAGTGTCCTTGGTGAAATCTCGTGATATTTGCGACCGTCGCTGCGGTCGGTGTCAACATGAACGAATACTGGGAGATTCTGGACAGCACCAACACTTTCCGTACGACATGGCTTGCGGGGCGCCTCGGGGCCATTACCGGTGAGAACCAAACAGAGGCGGGCCGTTACTGTGGGGCTCCTCTTCCCTGCTTTACTCGGAAGTTAGCTTCGAGTCCATCCGAGAATCGGGACAAGAAAGATCCCCGTCCTTGAACCTCTATCGCCGTCGAGCTTTTAATGTGGGCTCGTTCACACAGCCTCCTTGCCCCGCCCTGGAGGACATGCTACTTAATGTCCATGAACGACCTGCCAATCAGAATAGAGGTGGAAGGGACCTTGGAGGTCATCTAGTCCAGCCCCCTGCTCAGGAGATGGCCCCTCCTGGCAGGAGATCCTATACCGTTTCAGACAATTGACTGTCCAGTCTGTTCTTGAAAACCTCCAGTGATGAAACACCCACAAGGCAAGCTGTTCCATTGATCAATTGTCCTCACTGTTAGGAAGTTTCTCCTTACTTCCAGGTTGCTTCTCTCCTTGATTAGTTTCCATCCATTGCTTCTTGTCCTGCCTTCTGGTGCTTTTGGAGAATAAGTTGACCCCCCTCTTCTTTGTTGCAACCTCTAAAATATTGGAATACTGCTATCATGTCCCCCCTAGTCCTTCTCTTCACTAGACTAGCCAAACCCAAATCCTCATATGTTTTAGCTTCCAGGCCAGTGATGGCTAACCTTTTTTTTCTTTGGGTGCCAAAAGCAGGTGCATGTGCAACAGCGCATGTGCGCGCATGCCCACACCCATAATACAATGCCCCCCTGCGCGCCCCACCCGCCTGCACATGTGCGTGCGATCTCCTCATGCCCTGTTTTGGGTTTAGCAGGCTTCCCTGAAGCCTCTGGAGGCCGGAAATGACCTGTTTCGGTACTTCCAATAGGCCCGTTTTTCGCCCTCCCCAGGCTCCAGAGGCTTTCCGGGAGCCTCCGGAGGCCGAAAGCGACCCATTTCCCGGACTTCTGGTATTTTCAGGAAGCCTGTTTTTCACCCCCCCCAGAGCCTCCGCATGAGCCCTGTGCTTACGTAGCATCCAAAATGGGCTGCGTGGAGACTCCTGGGAGGGGCAGGGTGGCATGGGTAGGGCCAGCTGAAAATCAGTTGGCCGGCGGGAGGTGCAGGCGTGGTGGAGCTGACCTAGGGCAACAGCTCGCATGCCCGCAGAGATGGCTCCATGTGCCACTTTTGGCACGTGTGCCATAGGTTCGCCATCACAGTTCCAGGCCTTTAATCATCTTAATTGCTCATCTTTGCGCTTTTTCCAAAGTCTCAACATCTTCTTTTGTAACGTGTGACCAAAAATGGATGCAGTGTTCCAGGTGTTGGCCTTACTAAGGCTTTGTTGTTGTTGTTGTTTTAATTTTTATTGGATTTTAAACATTATAACAACACATACAATACTTCACCCTGTGCTATACGTAAGAAAGGAAGATTTGGTTCTTCGGATATATCCTCATGATCGCCAAAAT
>JAOYMU010000001.1:147759109-147775355 GCA_025802295.1 Psammodynastes pulverulentus | reverse complement strand
AGGTCTACCTATGATGCCAATTACAGGCCTCTCTCATCTTTTTAAGTGGGAGAACTTGCACAATTGATGGCTGACTACTTTTTTGCCCCACTGTATATCCTCATCATTTCATAGACCCACTAATTTAGTCACTTTATCAAAGAAGGCAGTAAGATTTGTTTTGCATCACCTATTCTTAAGAAACCCATGCTGGCTTCTAGTAATCACTTTGTTCATTAGGTGCTCACAAATCTACTGCTTGATTGCCTTTTCCAGGATTTCCACACAGGCTGACGGGTCTGTAGTTTCTTTCTCAATGATCCCTCCCATTCATACAATAAAGTTAGCCATCAATTTGCAGCATTGTGTCTTGTTCCAGCGACTGGAAAGATGGATGAGAATGCCACCGGATCCTCCATAGTCTTCCTGCTTAGGTCAGTAAAGGTCATGGTGATAGTTTTAGATGTTTAGAGGCTTCAGTGTCATTTGGATCAGCTAAACCTTGGGAGTTGTTCTCTCACACCCCTGTTCTTGACTGACAGCATACTATTCAAATCGATACTCTTAAGAATTTGAACAAAACATGTTACTAAACAAGTCATCCTGTTCTGGCCTACAAATGTGAATATAGGAGAATAAAGATATGGCAACTGTTTCCATTGGTTGCCAGAAAATAAATGGCAACGTACTGAATGGAGTATAGATGTCCAATGATCCTGTTAAATACAATAGTAGGGAGATGGTTTATTTTTGACTTAGTAGTGTGTCAATTGAATACTGCAACTGTTGCCACTATCGGTTGTAAATCTTGGTTTACAAGTACAAAAAAGTTCAACTTTTAATGGCTGGAATGTAGCTATCCTCTCCCTTTAAGAAAAATGGCCTTCAAAGATTTCAGGAGATACATTGGTCAAAGGGTATGATACTTGGAATTTCCAGACCTTTTAAAAAACACATGGAGAGTTTTAAAAATCCTAAAATAGATTCACTAAGTCTACTGGAGTTCAACACCCCTATTATTAAAGTTTAAAGTTAAAGTTTTGTCTTTAACACTAATTCTCAGAATGCTGCACTAGTTGCTTATGGGCTACCAGGCCCATTCAAGATGTTGATATTACTCTGTAAAGCCTAAACCAAAGGATCTAGACCACAGAGACCACAAATTCGATCACATCATGTGACATATCGCTACATTTTTTGCATTTGTGGAGCCGGATTGGGCATGACTTGAGCATGACGCATCTGGCCTGAGGGCCGCCAGTTTGACACCCCTGATCTAGACCAACTACAGAGAATCCTCAATTTACAACCATTTACAACCATTTAATGACTGAAGTTACAACGGCACTGAAAAAGTGATTTATGACTGGTTTTCATATGACCATTGCAGCATCCACATGGTCACGTGATCAAAATTTGGAAGCCTGGCAACCGACATGTATTTACGACAACTGCACTGACTCTGGGTTATGTGATCGCCATTTGCGATCTTCCCAGCCAGCTTCCAACAAGCAAAGTCAATGGGGGAAACCAGATTAGTTTAATGACTTCATGAATCACTTAACAACTGCCTTGCTAAACATTGGAAATTTTGTCCACCATGACAACTTAATTATGCAGGTCTCTTCATTCAGCTGTCCACTTTTGGAAAACAAACAGGAACATTCTTGTCAGCAGGTTCTGTAAGTGGACACCAAATCCAGGGACTTACAACAATTCATTTAGAGACCGTTCAGTTACAATGGCACTGAAAAGGGGACTTTTGACCATTTCTCAGTTACAACCATTACAGCATCCCTGTGATCATGTGATCAAAATTCAGATGCTTGGCAACGGATTCATACTTATGACTATTGCTGACTCTCAAGGTCATGTGATCACCTTTTGCAACCTTTTGACAAACAAAGTCAATGGGAAAGTTAGATTCACTTAACAACCGAGTTACTAACTTATCAACTGCAGTGATTCACTTAACAGCCATGGCAAGAAAGGTCGTAAAATGGGACAAAACTCACTTAACAAATGTCTCATTTAACAACAGAAATTTTGGGCTCAATTGTGGTCATAAATCAAGGGCTACCTATACTCCAGGACCAGACTACTTACAAGTCTGACTTTTATTTTATTTTTTTTCCTGTTATTAAAAAAAATAAACTTTGCTTCTATTTTTTTCATTTTATGTTAAAGTATTGCTTTTGTTTTTATAAACACCACTAATCACTTGATAGCCCAAACCAGTGCTGACTCAGTAGTATGACCTGCACAAAATTCGGCTTCAAATGGGCCAGTGAGATTCTTTACTGCTAGGTAAATAAGAACTGAGAAAAGACAATTCACCCAGTAATCTAGGTCAAAATAAAACAAGATAATAGATAAGAACTAGAACAAATCAAAGCATCACATGAAGGGATTTTAAAAGATGGTGAAGATAGGTATGTTTCAGTGAATTTAGAAAAATGTCTGTCATAAGACAAGTCTAGTTAAGAATGTCAGGAAAGGAAGAATTATTATTAAAGGGCAAGAGAGAAGATTCAAATAACTTTTGAAACTTACATTTCTTCAGTAACTGAAGAAAACAAAACACTAGAAAAATCTGGGGTAGCAGAAACAGTAAGTAAATCTTGCAAAGGAACAGAAGCCTAGAGTGCAATTATTTCTTCTGAAATCTTCTGAAATAATTGCATTAAACATAGAGGAACTTTAAATAGCAATATGTAGTAAATACAAGAAGCCAAGACATTGCAAAAAATGTCCAGGGGACTTGACTTGAACACATATGCAATTTTGGCTTATTCCCATACAGCAAAAAATGAGAAGCAGCTTTATGAAAGAAATCTCTTGTCAGCAGATAAGTACTTCCTATTTTTCTGTTCTACTTTATCAAGATGAATTTGAAAATTTTATAAGTTTGATGTCAGCCATGGATGAGAATTATTTTTTCAGGTTGATTTCTCAAAGGGTGGAATCAAAAGACCAAGCATTGCCCAAATTGCAAAATTAAAAGCCATTGTCAGCCCCTCAGGAGATTCAGCTTCAGATGAAGTCAATTGAGAGGAAAGAAGAGCCAATAGTCTGTCATAAAATGAACATAGAGAGAAGTGAATCGATATTTTCAAAACGGTTAATGAGTTGGAAAGGCATGTTAGAGCACAAAAGTTTACAATAAAATGATCAGATTTGGTTTCCTTGAATAAAGAAATCATGAAATTTCAGCAGTAAATCCTTAGTCAAGTTCAAAATGTTATCCTGGAAACGTACGTGAGCGTTTCTAATATCTTTAGATCAAAGTTTAGTGAATATCCTTACTGAAATTAGAGGAAATATTGGGGTACTAACTCCACAAACATCAGTATCCTGAACACTCAAGAGTCATGAGGACAGTGGCTCAACAAACTATTAGGGCAAAGTGGATGAAATATAATAGCACTTCAGCAATGGGAATAATCTCATTTATTAATCTCAGTTAATGTGAATTTAATCTCGACAACTACAGTAGGAATGTGAAAGATCAGTGTCAAGGGAGTTTTTTTAAAGAGATAAGTTGGCAACATGTTTGGGGAGGAACTTATTATTTCCATTCTATCTGAGTTTATAAAATGTAGCATTAAATTGAGAAATTGCAGGGTAGTGGCAAATATGGAAAAAAGATAAAACTAAACAAAAATCCCTATTCTATTGCTTTTTTTTCCTAAGGGGAAGTACAATTAGTATCGTGAACATCCCTAAAGAAATACCATTTTTCATTATATTCTGTGGATTCAGAAATGTAACTTTCCCATACAAATTATTGACGCTATTCTTATTAAAAATAATGTTCCTTCCCCTTTTAATTAATAATCTTTTATATTTTGTTTTAATCTGTTCTGGTTAACCACCCTTTTTGCCATCCTCTCAATCCCATTTAATATATGTTTTCACACTCTTTGCTATTCCCACTCTGTAATTACCAATTTAACCCCCGCTCATTAATTACTGCCCTACCAATGCGTTGATTGGTCTCTAAATACATCTCTAATTAACCTGTCTCTCTACGATTAAATGCGTTATTCTCCTTACGTATTACTTATTCAACCTTAGCCCCTGCTATTTATCAGGGTAGCAATTCCTAGGAATACCTATTTAATTAGTCCTTCGTTTCCCATCAGCAATAAGGGTACGTATTAACCGCTCCGCTCCTGAGGGGAGAGAGTGCGGTCCCCTCTCGCCTCAGCCTCCCCCTCAGCAATCAAAGGCTCGCCTCACAACGGAAGAGCCCGGCATTTATTCATCGATGAGGCGATCAACCGGTTAATAAACCACCCCTCGAGTGCCTCTAAACCACCCGCTCCCCGCCATAAAAACGAGAAGCGGCGCAGCGCTGCCTGTATCAAGCAGTCCTTACGTCAATTAATGACCCCTCACTGCCCCCCCCCCGTCCCCGTCTGCCCAAAAGGCAAAAAGAAAAAAAAGACGCATTTCATACATATGCCTATATATGTGTGTAGATAAATAGATAGGTAGATAGATGAGAGAGATAATTCCCCTCCCTCGTTTGCCAGTCAGGGGCTGAAGCCCCTCGAAGAGCGCGCGGATCTTTTCCCTGCCCGCGACTGTCACCGTCTCCTGCCTTCCCGTCCGGGCTCCAGGAACCGCTTTTTCCCTCCCGTCTCCAGGGCTGCCCGGCTCATAGTTGAGAAGGGGGAGGAGGAGGAGAGGAGGAGGACCAGGACCCATCAGGCCCGGCCCTTCGCCGCGCCTCGTTGCTCTTCGCTTCTCCGCCTTACGCTCCGCTGCTGCCGCCGCCGCCACCGCGGCTGCTGCTTGTTTAACGGGGGTGGCCTTGGCTATAGCGGGCGGCTTCGGGGTTTGTTTGTTTGTTTGTTTTTTCCATCGCGATCCGTGAGGGAAAGAAAGGCGGAGGAAAGGCCACGCACGGCTGGGCGCGCTTGGCTGCAGGAGGAGGAGGCGCGACGGGGCTGTTTTGTTCACCGCTGACGGACCACCGACCGACTGACCGACCCAACCAACGCCGTTCAGCGCTCCTGTCAGTCGGTGACGGGCGCGGGTAGGACGAGGCGGGTGCCTTCTTGCCCTCGTCGGCGGGTATGAGAAGGCCCTGCCGAACGGCAGCAGCACAAACGGCGGTCCTGCAGAGCCTGACGCAGAACCGGGCCCGGAGCCTCGACTGCTCCTGACAGCGCAGCCCACAGCCGCCGCTGCCGCCGCCGCCGCTTCGCCATGCGTCCCGCGCGGTGGTGGTCGGGGTCGGCCCTGACTTTGGTCTTGGCCGTGGCTCTGGCTGGGATGGGCACCTGGAGCCTGGCCAAGGGTGAGTGCCGAGGAAAAGGAAAGGGGGTCCTGGTGGTTCGGGCTGGCGCTTTTCCCCCCCGAAGCCCTTGTTTGAATAGTAACAGCGGCAGAAACAACGCTAGAGAGGAGGCAGTAATATGCATGCATGTCTTGCTGGTTGCGTTGCTGAGGTGCAGCCTTCATATTACTTACTTGGGGTGAGGTTATTTGGAAGCGCTTACCTAGGGCTGCCCAAGGTATGTCTCTTGGTAAATAACTTGTTTGTGCAAGAACAAGTGATCTCAGCGGTGTCTGAGGATCTATTTGTCTCTAGCTACCTATCTACCTACCTATCTAATCTATCTAATTTACCTAATCTATCTAATCTATATTTTATCTAATCTCTCTCATGTTCATCTAGCCCATCCTATCACATTTTTACATCTCCCATCTTCCCTAAGTGACTCTGGGAGGCATAGAAGGATGCTTTGGAGTTTTTTCTCACAGTCAGATTTAAGTTAAAAACTAGGCAGGTGTGTGCATATAGTAGATAATTCACTTCATGGGAGTGTCCTTTGAAGTTTTCCGTGAAATGTTTTGTCAGTGCAATGGCATAAATAGTTACAAAGTTGGGAGGACCTATTGAATGAAACTAAGGCTGGGTTTTTTATCTAGTCCATTTTTTCTCCAGAACTATTTGCTCTGAGGCTTCTTTTATATTGTTATTATTTTGATCATTATTACTGTAAATAATTGTATTGGCAATTTAGTATTACTTGCTAAAGTGACTGGATGAGTCTTATGTGTGCCGCTTTTTGCTTCCTAAGTAGAATGTGATAGTAATATGGATATCATATCTTCAGCTTGTGAGTTTTATGGTGGTAAAAAAAATCTTATGACAATTTGACAACTAATTTATTGTACTTTATAGTACCGCTATCCCATGCAGTTTGTAGAAATTTTAAAACAACTCAAGCATCTTAACCTGACACTGGCTTAATAATAATATTTAATATTTATTTACCCTAACATTTTACATTTTAGTATCTTTTACTAAGAATTATTTAGCGTGAATCCCCTTCAAGCTTTTTCAAGATAGAAAAAGGGTATATTGTCACTATCAAAGAAAAACTTTATTGTGTAAATTGTGATTGAATTCTGTAGAAAAATTACTTTTACATTTTTTGCTACTCTAAAATAAGCAGAACTCTTCAAGGAGTTTGTTGGATAACATCCTGGATGTGTAAGTGTACTTATTTATTTCAATATGTTTATATTCTGCTATCCTCATATGCGCTAGATGCAAACTATTAGGTGGTAACTATTGTAAACTTTGGTCTTAAACACATAAAGGATCATTAAAACCAGACTAAATTCTCAGTTGGACAAAATGAATAAAATTGTGTGTAACTTTTTATTCGGAATATTTTTGCCAGTTGATATGTTATATTCTATATACCATTGTATATTTCACGTAACATTATTAATATTACTTATTTAATCACATTTGTACTCTTAGGTGTTTTCTTAGAATTCATATTTGGACCTTTCAGTGGTATCTAGTTGAAGCATCCACTTTTTTTTCAAGTAATATCCTGGCTTAGATGGAATAATAATTTTAAGAATGTTACGTTATATCCAGAGTAGCTCATTTGGGACAGGCAATAGATTTCTCATTCAAGTATGTTAACAACTGCACTGTTTATACTCTTGTTGATAGTGACTTGGTGACATTAATATTTATGACATTTTATGGTAAAGGAGCATTCTCTGTGCCCAGGCTCTTGCATTTTCTGGGTAAAATTGGCTGCAGGGTGAGGTATGCATCTCTACCTTTTTCTACTGCTGAAGAGAACATCATTGATGATCTACTTGGTGAATGTCTATGGAGATTCTCACTTGTAGGGATCATGGTTGTCTCAAAGATGCTTTCTTTTAATAGGCAACTGAACTTTCTTCAAGTAAAACCAAGTTGCCTTTTGAAAAAAAGCATCCTTGGGTCCATGGTGAGCATAAACCAAAATTAAATTATAGTAGTAGCAAAATCACATCTTCTTTTTCTTCTTTCCTCTGAACATCAGGAAGGAAGAAGCAAGAATATAAGATACATCTATAGCTCTTTAATTTGTGTGAATTTTATTTTAAATTGTGAGAATGCACAGATGTATATTAAACAAAAGCTCAGGTCCCCATTTTGCAGATTGGACATAAAGGTGGCTCAGAAATAGAAAAGTATATTTGTATGAAGTTGCAGTACTGGTTAGGAGTTCAGTAAGGTTTTCTGTGAAGTAGTGAAATTATTAAATTTATTTTAATATCTGTGTTTGTTATGATGTCTGCATATGTACTGTGCCTGTGAACAGCATTACAGCCTTTTGCAGTTTTATTGACTCTTTTATTTCTCAGCCATTATTCCAGTAAATATTTCAAGGATTAGTAAAAGTAAATAGTATTGAAGTGGATTACTTCCATAAAGCCAGTGGAATTATTCCATTGAAAACTTGTTCTTTTATGGGTCTGCACCCCTCTTTCTGTCTCAATTAGCTTCCTTGTCAGTTATAATGATTATAAATGCTCTATTACCAGGAAGGAAAGGCAGATTTGCTTGTAACAATGGAGCAGCAAATTGTGTCCCCCAAATAAAGGAAGGGGGTGCAGTGGAAACCTGACAGCCCAGGTTAGAGACCTAAGCACTGCTTGACAGGGTGAGCTCCCATTTCGTGCTCTACCTCCTGCCTTCCTAGCAGTTCAAAAGCATATAAATGCGAGTAGATAAATAGGTACCACTTCAGTGGGAAGATAGCAGCATTCCATGCACCTCAACGTATTGTCATGCTCACTGAAGTGTCTTGGATAATGCTGGCTCCTCAGCTAAGAAACGGAGATAAGCATTGCACCCTAAAGTCCGACATGTCTGGACAGGGGAAACCTTTACCTTTATAATATCAACCTCTCTAAGCCTAAACCACTGATGGAAGAAATACATGTTATGATACTTTTATTTTTCTACAGGTAAAAATTGTATCCTTTTTCTAGTTTCCTTGCTTTGTATTATGTTTAGAAAAAGAGCCAATTAATATGAGAAATTTATTTGGCAATGTTAGATGGGACTAAAGCTATTTCTTCTATGAATTTAACTTAAGAGAATTTTTGCATGCTGTGAATTTCATTGGGTAAAAAATAAAACATGGCCTTTTGTATGGAGAGGCCTACTATTTCAAGATGAAAAGGGTTTTTTTTCCTAAAGAAAAAAACTTTGAGAGTTATGGAGGGAAAGTTCAAGGTCTAACAGGATATACGATATGGCTGTAGTTCTTTTGGCACTTTGGAGTATTTCAGTAAGAGAACCACTTTTTCCCCAATGTAAGGAAAATATTAAATCCAAATATGTGTGGGTATGTATGTATGTATGTGTATGTGTATGCACACACACACACTAAATTTTATGTTGGTTGTTGAAACATTTCACTTAAGATTAACTACAATCCTTCCTGTGCTTAACCAGGCTTTTTGGATCTACCACTTTTAATGTTTTGCCACAAATATTTTGAAATGGGTCCTAGTTTCTCCTTTGCAATGTTTTTAATTTGCCTTCTGAATCAGGTTTTATAATGGTTTCTCTCAAATGTGGCATTGGGAACAAGCAGAGGTATAATTGTACAATCGCTGTCTATATATTCAGAACTGGCTATATATAAAATAGGGAGTCAAAATGACACTTTGCCAGAGAGGTTATGTTAGCATTCTTTTATGCAAAGTGCTGGTTGGCATTCTGGGTTTTTGAGTTGTGCCAAGAAAACACACAGTTCCATCTTGAGGGTTGTCTATCTCTCTGTGAACACATACACAAAAACAAATATTTTACAGCATATTTTACAGCATTTGCTAGCTGGTACAAAGTAACTTCTTTTTAATATAGTAAGTATTACCTTTAAATAAACAAAATATGTTTGTGGGTAGGTATTGGCATTTAAGCAAAATGAGGTAAATGAAAGAAACCTAAACAAGTTTCTGCAGAAAATAATAGTAGTACTACTGTAGCATCTGATGGCAGTTTATTAACCGAATTAGATTTATCTGTTCTATGTTGGAGTTTGGTATTTTTCCCCAACCAAATATTAATTTTCTTTCTAAAACTCAAAACCTAGACTAGTCAACAGTCTTGCATTTCTGCAGTAATATCATAAATGCGATTCTTTAAATAGAAATTTAGGATAATAAGATATTTTCCAACTTCAAAAAAAAAGACTTGAATGGAGAAAATTCTTGATAGATCTGTTCTAGGCTTAAATTTGAATTCAGCTGATTCACACTTCTTTCAATATTAGAGTTTTAATTATTATGACTTTGAAACATGTTAATGGAAAAAAATGAAAACAGTCAGGCAATATGCTTCTCCAAAGGTTTTAATGGCTAGTATATTTGTAGCCTTAGTGTAGTTTAGCAAGAAGATATTATTTTCATATTACAGAAGGAAAGTATAAATGATCAATCAGACAACTTGCTTTCTTAAAATAATTCCTTATTAATTTGAATATTTTGGATTGCTAGTGAACTTGCCCTGACTATTTGAATTAACTGAAGGATATGCAGCTTAACATAATGGGATTTGCTGGCAAGTGAAATTATAAATATCTTTCTCCCAGAATATTTTAAATATAAATAAAATTTGAGACGTATTGCAACTTTATGTTCTCCGTATTAACGTCTTTCTTCTGTTCATGGCCGGAGGTCTTCTGTTCTGTTCTCCAGTGCTCCCCATACAAAAAGCCAAAGCTTCATATGAGTCATGAAGGTTTCTTACTCAAATTATTTACTGTAAACATACACTTGCATTCCAGAATTGCCCCAGCAAAGTGCTATTTTGACTTTACTCTTTGATAGCTGAAGGGTATACTATCAAAGTAGCTTATATAATAAATCGTGTCCCTCCCCTTTCCTGGTTTCATTCCCTGACTTTCTGGGCCTTTATTACTTCTATAGTTGAGCCATATTGGCAGACTGAACTGGATTTATATACCCAAGACTGGAATATTGGTAATTGATGGTATCTTTGCTGCTGATTCTGCTTCATTTGGATCTTATAGAACAACATTTCTATACAGCAGAGAGACAAACTTGTAAAGAAATTAAACAGGTTTTGCTCAAGGTTTAGAAAGTGAGCTGAACTGAACTTCACATTAGACAAGTTAACCAGAGCTGTTTTGAAAACATACTGTTATTCCTGCTATTTGAATTGGACTGGCATTTTGGAATAGTTGGGGTTTTGTTGTGTGGCTATCTTGTTCCTTGCACTAGGACAGGAAGCCAGGCTTGATGTCCTTTGGGTCCTTCAATATATGTATTAGATTATTGCTTACTTAAAACTTTTGTAAAACTGGAAGACATATGAAACTGGTCTGTATACCTAATTTGAAGAGTTTACACAAATAGATTGGGTATAAATTCAATAATAAACTATTTTAATAAGAAATTCATATATTACAGATCCAGGGATTTTCTTCCATATTTTTTTTTCAGGTGGGAAATGTAAATTAAACTTCATTTTGAACTCTTACTCTGCAATAGTTTGGTTTTGATATAAAACACCCTAGCCAAATAACTTTGTTTGCTGGTTGGCTTTTTTTTTTTATTTAACAAGCAAGCATTGGGATTGATCAGGGAGTGTGAGCACACTAAGAGAAATCTGTGTTACCAAGTAATTCTAGAAATACCTTCATTTCCTTTTTTAAAAAATAGGTTAAGATACTAATAGTATTCACATTAGTATTAGCCAAAGACCATGAAGACAATGTGAGGAAGGGTTTTTTTCAAATTAGAGGATCTCTTATGTGGCTAATTTGATTTTGTAGCTATATATGCAGTGTAAAAACATTATGTACCATTGTTCCAGAGTACTTCTATGATTTATTAATCATGTATGCATTTCTAATATGTATACATAACAAAGTCCAAGTATGTAAAAAAAAAGAATTACCACATTAAAATAATTACAACAGAATCTAAAAAGGTATTACAGTGATAGGTAAAAAGTTATGTAGATTAGTTAAAAACATTATAAAGACAAAAACCACCTCATAGAACCAAGTTTTCAGGATTCTAGTACAAATATATAAACTATTACAGACTCAGCAGCACTTAACGTAAAGATTAACTTAACTTAAAGGTAATCTTGTCATATAGAATTTACTCAAGCACCTCTTCTATATAATTTAGCTTTCAGTTGCACTGTAAACACATAAAACAAATTGTGCTGAGTTCGACATGAAACCTGAAAGAGAAGCAAACAGATCATGATTTTTTGAGGTATCTGTATGGAGAGACCCAAAGAAAGAAGAATGAAAAGGATGATAGCCCATTGCCCTTTATGTCAAGGCAGAGCTTATCAGAATTGCATGTTCTCATAAGGATTTCTTCGTTAGCGAGTATCACGTTCTTAAAAATCGTGTTTTTTTTCTTTCACGCTTCATAATCCAGTATCAAACTTGTTTATGACCTTCTACTAGTTGCCTTTTAACAAATTTTAAAAAGAAAGCAAGACACTAAACTCATTCATTGCCTTTGAAAGCTGAGCAGAAGTATCTTGATGAACAAATCCTTGAAGAAAGCACACTCCTTTTATCTAATGAGATATTTGGTTCCCTGTAGTGGAATAGATGCCAACAACATCACTTTTTGATTATTTTAAATTCCTTTAGTTGAAAGTTTAGCTGTTCTGATGTCCTAATTCTTTACCATCTTCTTGGTTGTAAGAAAAGCATTGTGAAGGACGAGGCCAGGAAAACTTACAATGTATTACATTTTTCAATGCCTTCTTTTCTTGTCAGGCCAAGTGGGCTGCTGAATGGCGTGTTTCCTTTCTCCAAGTCATATTATGCAAGCTTTAATATATCTGGGGTGGGGTGGTGTTTTGTTTTTTTTTGTATTTATGTAAGTTGTACCATATACAGTAGTTCATTGGGGATTTTTTTCCTTTTATCTCCAGTGTAATCTTTAGTATTTACTCTTTGGAAATATTTTGAAGTAGTAAAAGTGATTAGCTACAATCTTGGTTGTCCTAACCTCTCTTTAGAGCAGTGCTTCTCAAATAGTGGGGCGCGCTCCCCGGGGGGGGGGCGCGAGGCTCCGTCAAGGGAGGGCGCGTTTGACCTCAGGGAACATACTTTTCTATTTTGATTTTTTTACTGTTCTAGAATAAAGTGCAATCGACTCTACTACATTAAGGGGCAGTGGCGCTCTCATTGGCAGAGTGTGCGCAGGGAGCATTCGCTCGGTGGTGTAGGTGTTTTGTTTCCACTGAGCATGCGCGCTTTGCATACATTATAGACAAATGATACTATTTACAGTAGTGCGGGGGTGCGAAATGTTTTCTTCTTCCTAGGGGGGCATGACAGAAAATAATTGAGAAGCACTGCTTTAGAGAGAACCATAAATCATAGATGCTGCTGCCAAAGGATGTTAGAGATGTTAGAGATAGGCATTGCCTATCAACAACTCTTATACTGATTTTTCTGTTTTATAAAGCAGTTATTTAAGGGGAAATACCTAGTCTTGCTTTTAGGTACTTTAGCAAATACTATGAATGAAGCTGACAAGTATATGTTGTTTGTTATAGGTTGTTAAAATATTTTCCTTAAGGTTTTCCATTAAGAAAATATAAATGACTTTAAAACAGGATTTGGAAAGAAGGCTAATGTCCAGTGGGCAAATGCCTGAGAGTGCCAGCTGCAGTGGCTACTTGTGGATTCAGAAGCATCCAACTAGTCAAAAAAGCAATAAATTGCTGACCTCTAAAAGGATTTTGAAGGCTCTTTAATGAGAACAGGGCTGTTTCTCACAGACTTAGATAAGCTTGGATAGAGAATGGAAGATGCTCTTGTTAACTGTGTTGTAACTGTGGTGCTAGGGTGGTTATTTCTTTTCCAGTGCAATTGCTTGATTTTTAAAATTATTTTTAATGCTGTGTTAGCCGCTCAAAGTTGTTTGGTGGCCTTGGAATTCAATCATATTAAGACTCAAAATGTTTTATTATTTAAATCCAGGGATCTTATCAGTTTTTATCTTAATACATCATTTGCAGTATAAGAAATCCATAAAATAATTACTATTTTGTCATCTCTATGTTGATCTTCACAAACATTAAAGCAGAGATAGTTATTTGTCCCGAGACCCTTCCTGTATTACCTTTTAAGGCACCAGAAGTATGCAGTGTTGCTTTAAAACAGAGTAAAAAATTCCATTGATGATTTATGAGACAACTTAGCTATAATGCCAAAAGAATCCTGTTGAGCAACCATATTGCTCCAGATTTCACAGTAATGTTGCCAAGTTAATATTTTTTTTTAATTAATGGGTCTTAAATGATTACTCACAAAGTGGCATTTGTAATTTAATTACACTAGAATGCATCTATGAAGCTAGCTTTGCAGTCTTCAGAAACACGTACTTAAGACTATTGATAAGAAGGCTGTGTACATTCTGTGTTGTGCCAGTAGGGCTCCTGTGGTGGAACGAAGTCTAAATCTGGCCCAAGTTGCAGACTCAGCGCTGAAGAAACCAGATTGCTGAATGTTTTGCAGTGATTTGACAATTTCTGCTAGGAAAGTATTGTTTTCTTACCTGGCTCCTGTTTTTTTCTGTCTCTGCTTGTGAAAAGGGTTCCTAGGACAATAGTCCAGCTTGCTAGTTCATGTTGGCATTGGCCACAGTGATGGCATTTGTCAGGACTAAGTATAAATGGCTTTTGTGGATATTACGGTGTTTGGTTGCCTTTATTTCCCTTTCCAGTTCAACTTGTATAGCACAACAAGTTGGTTTCGTAGTCAAAGGAGTTTGTACACATTGATCTTACATGTGTTTAATTAATAGTGTGTTTTGTTAAGTAGAACTCCTAACTAAAAGAACATGTGAACTGAGAGTTTAATATTCTATGTTTTGCTAGTCCCTGATATGAGATTTGTATTAGGGCCAAGATATATATTAAAAAGAGACCCAGAATGTTACAGATGTAATTTAACATTTTCTGCTGGTACATCTAATTCTAGCTTTGAAACTAATTAAGAAATTTCTCTTTTTTAGTCACTGGAGTGGCTGTTCCATTGCTCCAGACTGCTCTTAGGCAAGCAAGTGCAGTGCTTTCTGTTCCCTAAGATGACAGGAGGCTAATGTGACAAATGGATGTGTTGCTCATAGTAATGTAGATATTCAGATCCTCCTTTTGCTGCTTAAGAAATGCCCTACAGCCTTCTCCCATTTCAGTGAAATGGCTGCAGGGCACTTTGTTCCGTCAGTGATAGAATGGATAGCACCAGAGACTGAACAATTGTTGCATAGCTGTCTTTGATTGGCTGCCATGTTACAGATATACACACACACACACACACACACACACATGAAAAACTGAGTTCAAAGTGCATTCTTAATGCCTTGAGGCTTTTTGAATTCATTTAGATGGGCCGTAGTGCTAGATACATCTTAGTTGCATACAGGTTCGTTAACTGAGAAATTAATTTACAGAAGAGCAATTCTGGACATTGCTTTGTTTGGCCTTAAAATGGATGTTGTGGAAATACTAATCCCTCCCATCTGTTTTCCTCTGAGGGTTTGATTGCATGTGATGAAATAAAATTCATATCAAATCTGAACTGTTCTGTTTGCTTAGTGTGTAGTATCTTGCTGCTTCTTGAATTGAATGCTACAAAAGTCTGTGGTTTTCTTACTGAAAGTTTATAGCCTCAAGCAACACCGCAGAATTATGGTTTGACCTATATACTTTACCTCAACTACAATGAATACATGCACATTCCAAGCAATTGTAATAGTGGTGATTATTTTGACAGTGAACATAATAGTCTGAGTAATCCCAGAGTTGCAAAATCATAGTTTATAAATGCTTCCTTCTTGTGATGAGGCAAGTAAGGGGTGTGTGTTTATTTGTGAAATTGTCACTAATTGAACTGGCTTTTATAAGACAAATAACCACTTTCTTCTATCCCTTCTGGGCACAAATATTGTGGAAGCAGGCATTAAGAGCTTTTTCTTAGATCTTAGAAAAAATGCCATGTGTGTGATTAAACAAATGCTACTTGCCATATTTGTCATAGGCCTGGAAGACACGATAATCTTAGTCTCCGATTAAGTCTCCTACAGATGAATGTGCCTAAATTGAATTACAATGTGCCACATAAAAAAGCGAACACAGGGCATTGGATCAGAAGTATCCATGGGTGTCCGCACTTGAGTGAAGAAAGCCCCATACTATGAAATATTGCTTGTTCGTTAGGGTTATTAGATATTTTAAGAAAGAGGATTAGTTGATCATCCCGATTATTACCAAAAACACATGCAGTTCTAAGAAAGACAAGTGCTTCCCAAAACTTTTGTACCTTGGGCTGATGTTTGGCATCTTGATGATCACAATAAGAATGGGACACATAACTAGTGATTTCTACTCCCCGCCCCTGTAAGTGAAGAGGAAAGGAGAAGCTCAAAGCAGCCACATTGTTTTTTTGCATTCCATGATTTGTCCTTTGGACTCAGCTACTGAGACAACATGTAAGACTTGGGCCCTTTTCTTTTTTATTTATTTTATTACTGCAGTGGAAAAAAAAGTGATAAAAGAATATATATTAAATCAACCAATTCATTATTTCATTAAAATAATGCCACAAAAAAGTAAGCGCTATTAAAATCTCTTGTACACACATGGATTTTCCTTATTTTTTTAAAGCCAATGAGTTATTAATTATGTTATTTCTCTGTAAATCATTGAATAACCTTTACCCTAATCATAAACAGCATTTTAATTATTTACATGCTGTTTTTCAAGCTGCATTTCCCAAATCTGATATGTTTATGTAGAATATTAATTGAAATCAAAGTCTGTGTGGTAATCTGACTTCTCTATTCAGACAGACAAATTGTCTACACCAGTGCTCCCCAACCTTTTTATAGCCGCGGACCGGTAAACGTTTGAAAATTTTTCAGTGGCCCGGTGCGA
>JAOYMU010000001.1:147699813-147711275 GCA_025802295.1 Psammodynastes pulverulentus | reverse complement strand
GAGAGAGAGAGAGAGAGAGAGAGAGGTGTATGTAAAAATATTGCCTGCCCCCCCTTTGATTTGGGAAAAAGAGATGATTGATTGACTAATTACAGTAGAAAACAAAACATAGGTGAGAATTCAGTTCTATTGTCAGCCAAAAGCCTTTCAATTTTTTCTATATCACGTGACAATTCTCAAAGCACGATGTTAAGTGTGCCGTGAATAAGACCTTCTCCCCTAAGCTGAGCTTACGCTCTATAAGTGGTATGGCTATTGCTACCATTTTGCACAGAAAGATCACAGTAATGCTATCTCAAAAATGCTAAGGAAGGCATGCATGTTCAGAGAGTAGCAAACAGAAGGCAGCATTGCAAAGTATTTCCCTTTTGTCTTTCAAAGAAATTGACAATACCTAGCGATCTCAGAAGCATAGAACTGAAGAAGACACATGATGCAAGAGGGTGAAGAAGAATAAGCTTACAAGCAGATGTTTTATTTAGGCAAATACACTTATAATTATGGGGAAGATGCATGTACGATCATAGAATGAGAAGATTTGTAGCTCTGGGTTGAGATGACGGGGTCCTTGAGCTTGATGGTTTGACCTTCACCTTGGTTGTTTCATTACAGACATTTCATGGCAGACACCTTAACCCAATGTAGCACATCCAATGCAAGCTGTAAAAAGGGTAACACTGTCATACATCAAAAGCATCTCAGAAACCACCAATGGACTATTACAACCACATGGCATCCCTGTCGCAAACAAGCCACCTAAAGCCCTCTAAAACAGTGGTCCCCAACAAAGCCGCACAAACAGTAGATAAGGAGGTATGTGTGCACAGCTCCATTTGCACAAGTGGCAGGGGCACACTATTTGTGTGAGTGGCAGATACCGCATGCATAGAATGTGAAGGATGTGTGTTTGTGATTGTATTTTATTTTATATTCATGCACACTGAAGAAGGTATTTAATTTCATTGTACGAGGTACAATGACAATAAAGTGAACTAACTAACTAACTAACTTGCATGAATGGAGCTGTGTGCATGAATGCAAGTGTAATCCTGAGCAGTGGTGGGATTCAAAAACTTTTACTACTGGTTCTGTGGCTGAGACTTGGTGGGCATGGCATGGCTTGGTGGGCATGGCAAGAGAAAGATACTGTAAAAATCTCCATTCCCTCCCCACTCCTGGGGGAAGGTTAACACCGGTTCTCTGAACTACTCAAAATTTCCGCTACCAGTTCTCCAGAACTGGTCAGAATCTGTTGAATACCACCTCTGATCCTGACATAGGACCCAACTGAGTACTTTGAAAAAAACATTCTTGATGATGAAAATTTATCTTTTCCCTAGTATGCTCTTTTTTTGTATCAAAATCAATCAATCAATCAATCAATCCTGGGCAGTATAATTTGCTCCTTGGCATTTATTTTAATCTTTGCATTTTAATGTTCATTTGAATTACATTGTGGGGTTTTCTTTAATCTTTTTCTTTTTTAAATTTAGCCTGCCATGAAAACTTGGCTACAGATGATGTAGCATTTTCAGATATATTCCTGCAATAAAAGCATTCATCAGGAACTAAGTTTTTTCTAGCTTCTTGAGCAGGAGTTTACCTTGAAGGATTTTAAAATAAAACTAAGAAAAGAATGGCTCTGATTCTCTTTGTATTACTTAAACTCTCTGCTGGAGATCCATCCACTATATTCTCATTTTATTGCCAATGTACTCCCCCAATGTTTAAAAACACATTTGTATTCAGAGCACTTACATAATCTCTTATTCTGTCAGGTGCAACAAACTTCCACTGAATTCACTGAAAGTCATTTCTGCATAGCTCTTAAATTAAAAAAAAAACTGACAGAAAGAAAGAATATTGCTTGTTCAGTACTAATTTTCTAAAAACTCTTATAATACTGACAGATATGATGCCTCAATTGTGTATGTATGCTTATGTGTTGTAGACATTCAAAATTAGTAACATTGGCCCTACAATCACCATGAAATCTCTTCTTCCCAAAACAGCACATGTTTCCCACATTTAAATTATTTTTTAAATTGAAAAATGTCTGGAACATCACAAGACCCAGGTCTTAAGGGAAAACCACAACATGTCTTGTGTGAAAGAACCTAAAATTATTACAAGACCTTTTGTGAGAACATTAATATTTTACATGATAATCTACCACAGTTTTGACATTCTCATCCAAGACCTCACCAGATCTCAAAAACAACATGGTGTTTTCTAATGAGATCTCAAGCACTTTCAATACAAGGGGACCATTATTTGTAATCACTTGAGGGTGACCAGTGCTGAAAAGATTTACTGGCTTTATATTCTCTTTTTCTTGAAGATGTCCAACTGATGGATTTGAGAAGTATTGCAGAGAGAAGCTGTTAGGTTGGTAATATTCAACCTCTACTTAAAAAATGCATCTGTATCTATATGATCAAAGAGATCCCTCCCTTCAAAATATTTTCTTTTACATCTCTAAAGTTTGCAGCAGCCCCTTCTCTTCATTCACTCACAAACCTTAAGGATTCTCCTCATTTTGGTTCCCAGTGGGCCCCAATTTGCACCCACAAGAGGCCAGTGTGTCTATAGAAATACATCTCTGGGTGTTGTCTGCTTCTTCCAACTTTGTACATGTCATAACTAGGCTTTACAGAAAACTAAAGAAGGGGCGCTGGCAGTATGCAAAGTCTCAGCCTCCATTTTATCTATTTCTAGGAAGCAGGTAGGCCCTAAATATGTCAGGAAATGAAAATGAGGAGTACTTACAGCCAAGGATTTTGTTTGCAGAAGAAGAACTGGGATAGCAAGGAATGAAGACTAGGCAGTATAACAGTAGCATTCAATGGCATAAACATGTTCAAAAGGAAAGGGGTTCAATTGTGCTTCCCCAAATATCATCTTAATCTTTTTGAGCATGAATACAGCTGCAAATATTGGATGGGAAGTGAGAAAGACTATGTCCATGGGAGCAGCTTGGTAAATTTCCTTCAGCATGGTCTATAAATATGCCCATGTAGAAATGCAAGCTTGTGTTATGATATTCCTGCAGGCTTATGTTAACCCTAACCCTATTATAGGTTTGCATCTGAGATCATACAACATACTGAATCTGTTTAATATATTTTCTAGATTCACATAGGACAATCTATGAAGCCAATCAAACAGACTGAATTCACATAGCAGAATAAGCTATCAGTCAAAATATTCTCAAAGATCCATCTCACCCTGGGCACCCTTTCTTTGAACTATTACCATCTGTCAGACGGTACAAGACAATAAAAACAAGGACAAACAGGCTGAAAAACAGCTTCTATCCCAGGGCACTAACTCTGTATAGTGCAATATTAATGCAATATCAGGGGGTTTCAATTCAATGTATAGAATGTGAAGGCTGTGTGTTGGTGTTTGTATTTTATTTAATATTCATGTACACTGAAGAAGGTATTTAATTTCATTGTACGAGGTACAATGACAATAAAGTAAACTAACTATACTGAGGGTCATGCAGAATGGATTTTGTAATACTTGAAATATGATTTTTTTAGTACTGTTGCATTGTCTAAATGACATGTGTTTTCCTGTATTTTAAATTTGCTTTTTTCAAATTTATTGCTAATAGTTTGCCATTAGCCTTAATCTTCAAGAAAAGCTTTCATTCTGGAAACAGGAATTGGCAGGAGAGCATTTGACATGTTGTAGATAAAAAAATCATTTTCCACAAAGTTGGGAAGCCTGTGAATGTATCTTACTCATACTTAATCTGATGTTTTTTCCTTTGTAAATGTTTTTTTTAACTTTTTCTAAGAATATTTTTTTCTCAGAATTTTTTTCCTCAGAACTCATTGCTCAGAATACTTTTTATCAGAATACGATGCTCAGAATACTTTTTCTCAGAATTTTTTTTTCTCAGAATACAATGCTCAGAATACTTTTGCTCAGAATATAATGCTTTTTCCCAGAATACAATGCTATGGGTATGATCCCTTATTATTGGATGCTTTAATTCTTATGATGTAACTGGACAGATGGTTAATTCTAAATCAGTCAACTTTTATTTTGAGGTTCTTTGTGGTGCTAACTATAAAAATAAATATAAGCCTTTATTTCAGGGTCCCCTTTTCATAAGCAAACCCTCACTTTATCACAGTATCTATTAAATTATTTTTAAATGATCTTCTGACTCGAATGCTTTCTTGGAAAATGTACGTCATGGCAGAACCTGGGGCCAGATTTGGCTATCAACATGCAAACCCAATCTAACCTTAACCAAAACTTTAACTTATGTGAATGAAGCTTACTCTTCACATGACCCGATGAAACATGTTTTGTGAACCTAGCCTTTTTCATCCAGTTGCTTGCTTGTTTTCAATACTTTTAGTCCATGCCAATTAATTAAATAAATAAATAAAACCACACTTGTATGTTACATCTAAAAAAAGATTAACCCAGTGAAATATAATATTAGTAATAGAATAATAGCAATAATACATTCAGTTGGCCATCTACAATTGTACTTTATATAAAGACATGTTAAAGTTAAACAATGTTAGGGATCTTCATTCATTACTTAGTTCACTTTATTGTCATTGTACCTTGTACAACAAAATTAAGCACCTTCTTCAGTGTACATTATGACTATAAAATAAAATACAAACACAAACACACATCCTTCACATTCTGTACATTGAATTGAAAACCTACACCAAAATTGGCATTCTTTGTTCGCTTGGGATATTTGGCCATTTTAGGCTGATATGATTCTCTCCACCCCTAGCACTATCATTGGCCAGTCTGGTTAGAGAGAAGAGTTCTTTCTCCTCTCCATAATTCTGAACCTGTATCCATTGCCCCCCATTTAAAACGAATATCACATTTCTTCCTACATGTATGTGTTGCTTTTCTGAAATAGCAACTAGTGTCTTTTCCCTTCTTTTGGGGGGCTAGTCCCTTCCGGAACGTGACAGAATTTGATGGCCAGGATGTTTGTGGCTCCAACAGCTGGACAGTGGTGGATATTGAACCTCCTTCCCGGGCGAATGATGCCAAAGCCAAAGAACCTGGGTATCTGATGCGGGGCCTGAAAGCCTGGACCCAGTATGCCATTTTTGTGAAGACATTGGTCACTCATACAGATGAGCAAAAAATCTATGGGGCGAAGAGCGAGATCATATACATTCGAACTAATGCTTCTGGTGAGCGGTACTACTGTCTTGCAATGTTTAGGAACTGCTAGTCAAAACAGTTCTTGGAGAAGGATTGTTGTCATTGATTTCCCTGACTTAATAATTATATACTACATAATTATGTTAATGTATTGCTGCGGAGTTTGTTGGAAAAGGCTTGTAGATTATCTAATGTGACCTCTTTCATAGCAGAAATCCAGCAAACCATCTACCCCTAGCTGGCCCCAGCTCCCATTTGAAACCCTTTTTCAATTCTTAACACTAGGAAATTCCTCTAAGTATTCATCTGAATCTCCTTCCTTTTTAATTCAATTTCATGGTCCTTGCCCCACTCTTAGTTTTAGCAAAATAGTCTACTACTGTATGTTGCATCCTTTTAGATATTTATAGATATCTATTTATAATTGTAATAATTTATAATTGATCATTGTAATATCTTCCCTAAGTTTTCTCTTGCAAGCCAAACATACCCAGATCCTTTAATTGCTCCTTATAGACCTTCGTTTCCAGACCCCTTATCATCTTGGTTAGTTCTCTTCGGAGTCTGTCTGGCTGCTTTATTTACCATTTAAAGTTCATTATTCAGAAGTGGCCATAGCATTCCAAGAACAATCAAACTAGCCCAGTATAAAATAGAGACAATCAAACAGCCAAAAAAGGAAGCAAAAACACCCAAACACTCCTCATCAGCAATCAGCATTCAGCTGAGCAGAGATTAACATCAAGATTAATATTAAACCAACAATCAAGTAGCAATCAATACCTGAATACCCCCAACTACCAACTCAGACAAACAAGCTAACAATAAACAACAATCCAATCAAGGAACTGTGAAGATCACTCCCACCAACCCTGACAGGGCAAGTCACTGGTATATAAAACTAGAGCCAACCCCATTCCTTACTAGCATTGATGATGTTACCTGGCTTGTAATGAAACATCTGCATGAAAACAACCAAGCTCAGAGTGCACCAAGGTCCTCAACAGCCGAGTTCTCAACTACAAACATTCTCTTCTATTGAGAGACTCATTGTGTGACTTGATAAGGTTTTTGTTCATCTTGTTCCTATTTTTGATGGCTATATATTTTTTTTCTCTTGTCTCCAGTGCCAAGTGTCCCCCAGGATCCATTTTCTGTTTCCAACTCTTCATCGCTGATCATTCTGAAGTGGAAGTCACCTTCTCATCCCAATGGGAATATTACACATTATATGGTATCCTGGGAACAACAAAGTGAAGACAGTGAACTCTATGAACTAGATTATTGCCTGAAGGGTAAGGCAGGCTAGCTGTGTCTCCCTGTTTCTAGATTTAAACGTCTGATATTTTCAGAGCAAGTAGGTTGGTGCACTTATTTAGTCCACTATTTAGCCCATTGTAATTCTCTACTCCATATGGGGCTTCCATTAAAAAGCATCTAGTAATTTTAATTCACAGAGAATGTAGCAGCCCAGATGTTCACCTGCAGTTATCACTTGGACCTGTGACACCTGTATTGTATCCCTGCATAAGTTCCTGGTGAAACTTCAGATGCAGTTTGAAGTTCTGGTGTTAAGCTATAAAAGTCTTTTATGGCTTTGGGACTTCATACAAGACTGTATCCTCTTACACAACTCCGTCCAACTTTATGATTCTCCACTTTCGATAAGTCAGATGTTCAAAAAAATTGTTACTTTTGGGTGGCACCAGCCCTTTAGGTTGGCTTCTTGCTTGAGATTAGATTTCGCTTGGCCACCTTTCAGAAGATGTTGAAAACGGAGCTGTACCAAAAGGTATTTGGATTACAACACCTCTTTGTTGATATTGTGATTTGTGGGTCTAGTCATGCTTGTATTTTTGGTTAATTGTATCTGTAAGCACCAAGAGTTTGATGAATTGCAATGGGGTAAAAATGTAATAAGCTAACTCTGGCTTCATTAATTTAATATAGTAAATCAAACCAACCACTTTACAGCTTACCACATGTGAATACCCAACAGTTGTGCAGCACTGTGGATTTAACCTTAATTAAGCTTCCTTGATTAACCTGGAAAGAGGTGATTTGAGCAATCCTGCATTAACCCAACAGCAATTAGCTAAAATATCTGAACATAACTGGCATCTTCTACACATGCTGGGCCAATGTTCCCATAATCTCCTAACCCACATGGTTAGTAGGCTATGTAACAGCTGCCTAACCCTTTGATTTGAATTAAGAAAAGTGTCATGGAGCAGGCAGAAACAAATAACATCTATCTGCAAATCCTTAAACCAAGCATATATTTTTCTGGGATTATATAACAACTTTTGAGGGCACCTACATGATCCGGGGAGGAGGGGGGGGGAGAAGGCGTGACTGCTTTAACAAGTTGTAGTCAGGTACTATATTCAATCCCCAGACATATTCAATTAAAGAGGACCTTGCTTGAATTGCAGTTCTTTCCAGTAGGAATTGGCATTACATATGTAAAAACATGATGACCTTGAGGCTGTAATTCCCTTACTGACCCTTAATCTTTTAAGATCATTAGACATAAAAGCTTTATTATCTATCCGTCCTGCAGGCTTGAAGCTACCTTCTTGGACATGGTCTCCCCCTCTAGTAGAAGACAACTTCAAGCACAATGGGACTGAGGGTGAAAAAAGAAATGAAGAATGTTGTGCCTGCCCTAAAACAGACTCTGAGATCAAGAGGGACTTGGAGGAATCGGCCTTCAGGAAGACTTTTGAGAATTACCTCCACAATGAAGTCTTTGTTCAGAGGTAAGTCCCGGAGTGTGGCTTTCTTCTGGCTCTAGTGAAGACAGATTTCCTTTCTTTGCTCTCAAAGCAAGAGATGGAAACATACCATATTAGAGCAACTCCCAGTCCACGGTCCGGTACTGGTTCGTGGTATGTTGGGAACTGGGCCGTGCAAGCAGCAGGTAAGCACATGAACACGTGAAGCTCCATTTGTGCAAGTGGCAGGCATGCACAAGACCCCTCTCCCCCCCCGCCGCTGCTGGTCCGCAGAGCTGAAAAGGTTGGGACCGCTGTGTTAAGAGTACTTAGTTTGTAGTACTGAACAATACTCAAGCTATTTCTGTTGGAAAAGGGCTATTTCCTTGAGAGCTTTAACAGTGTGCCAAGAAATCCCTGAGTCACAGGGTTCAGTTAACAATGACAACAGGAGTGCTGGAATTGTTGTTGCTAAATGAGTGGTGACATGACATTGCGCTTTACAACTGCATTGCTTCGTGAGGGAAGTGCCAGTCCCATTTATAATTGTAAGTCGAGGACTATGAGTAGTCTTTGAGTCTTCAACCATTTCACGATCATTTGAAGTTGCAATAGCCTTGGAAAGTGTGCCTTATGGCTTGAAAGCATTTCTGGTTGTTGCAAAAACATTGCGCCACCATTCCTCCTTAGTACCCATGAGATCGCTTAACAATCTCAATCAGAAATGACAGGATTATGGTCATTGAGTAAAGCAGTCACATGACATCTTGCTTACTGACCACGTTGCACTAGTGAGACTCTTGTCCCAATAAGTTGAAGACTATATCTACCTGTAAACAGCTTGTTGTGCTATATCTTTTGTATTTGGTAGGTTCTGGCTGGAATGCCCTGGAAACATAGTGAGCTGCTGGTATTAGCATAATAGTATTTATTTATTTATTTATTTATTTATTTATTTATTTATTTATTTATTTCTCAAATTTATATACCGCCCCATCTCTGAGGACTCGGGGCGGTTCACAGCAGGGTAAAAACAAAAAAAATAAAATACGATCACTTATTTTAAAACACTAAACTACTAACCCTAATCTAAATCCCCCTTTATTTTAAAACCCGTTTTAAAAACCATTAAATTTAAAAATTTAATGTTTAGTTGCCAAGAAAACTGCATAGACTTGATCCTGTAGTTACTAGCAATTAGAATTGACTCAATGGACTGCCACCACCAACATCACCACAATTGAAACTGCAGATAAGTGGCAAGATATTATCACTGATGACACAAGTGTGAGCTTCCAAGAACCCAAAGAAACAGTGACTGACAGTCCTGACAAAATGATATCTATCAGGTCACAGAGAGCCAAAGGCGTCTGAATGACTCAACTATAATAACAACACAACTGAGGTCAAAAAAAAAAAAAAGTAAAGCTCATCCCTCAAGGAACATTTGACTTGAACACAACCAAATTTACCATTATGCCTAAAGACTATATACGGCATCTGCATTGTATCAGAATAAAGATTTCTAATGTTTCTATGACAAATTGTGACTATTAAACTGATTTTTATATATAATAGTTCAATGTTTTGTATATCCTTCAAATTATTACCGGCTTGCTCCTACTTATAGGTAAAATGAAAAGTGCCCTAAAATGAAAAGTGCCCCTTTTTGCAATGTTTATCTGTCTGCAGAAGAATCTTAAGACTAGTGCCTTCCAGATTTATTGGCGTAAAACTCTCATTAATCTAACCAATTTTAAAATGGCCAATTTTTGAGAGATTATAAAACTTTGTTCTATGGACAGCACTACTTCAGAGTGGCTTCTACAAGGTTTCTCTGAGTATGGATCAGGATAAAAATTTATTGTCCTAAGTCTTTACTAGAAGATATGCCATCATATTATTATTATAGAATGAATAACTTAAATAATTATTATCTAAATATCTAAACTAAAACAATGACGGCATAGCTGGGCGATAGAAAAGCATACAGCACAGCATAAACTATTTACAGATACTCCTTGACTTACAACCACAATTGATCCCCAAAATTTCTGTTGCTAAATGAAACATTTTTTAAAGTGATTTTTGCCCCATTTGTTAACTGGATCACTGCAGTTGTTAAGTTAGTAACATGCTTGTTAAGTGAACCCGGATTCCCCTTTGACTTTGCTTGTAAGAAGTTTGCAAAAGGTGATCACGTGACCCTGGGACGCTGCATCATAAATATGAATCAGTTGCCCGGCCTCTGAATTTTGATCACATGACCTTGGGGATGCTGCAACAGTCATAACTGTAAAAAACGGTAATAAATTGCTTTTTTCAGTGCCGTTGTAACTGTGAATGGTCACTAAATGAATTGTAAGTCGAGGGCTACCTGTATTTATATAGTCCGTTGGTAGGTTATTCAGTTAGTTATTATTTCAATTCCTCCACAGAAAGAATTTTTGCCAAACTAAAAATAGTCAGAATCCTTCAATAAACCTCTATGTTGTGAATGTGTATGTCGTTTTCTAAAAAATTGTAGGAGCTCCAAAGCTGCAGTCTACAGTTGGTATCCACTGTTATCGGAGGATTTGTGCAGTCACCTCAGGATATTTAGTGCTTTAGGGAGTCAAATTATCTAATCTGTCTTCAGTATTTCTAATCTTTGTATTCCTAGAGGGCTGTTGTTGTACCCTAGGCTGAGCCCTTATCTAGAAGAACGTTCTGTGTCAGGCTTATCTGCAACTCACATTGACACAAGAACAATTCTGATGTTGGCTTTTTGTGGATGTGGGAATTGATCCAGGATTGCCTCCAATGGCCTTTAGCATATATGCCTGAAAACGCCTGAGGCATTTTCTAGCGCAAAGAGCTAAAACATTCCTGCAAAATCTGACTCCCCCTACCAACACGAACACAATTCAGCCATCCAAATCACACAAAAGAATGGGTGGAGATGGACAGTTCTTTCAATTCTCCCACCCTTAAACACAGCTACATGAATAATGACCTTTAAGAGATAAAAGGAAGGTCTTCCTTTGTCTCATGCTATTAATACAATCAAAATATTTGTCTGCCACAGACCCACGTGTGAGTTTCCTCTGCAATATTCTTCCATCGGTGATGGAAAATAAATGGTATCGAGCATGCTGCCAATTTGTTAAGAAGGGGTCTCCAGTTACAGGCAGCATAGAATAGGTGGAAAGGTTAGAAAAGTCTTGATTTGGCTATCTGAAAAAAAAACCAAGTTAGTCAAGACCACCAGCATATACAAGACATATTTTTTAAAAAAAAATGTACAGAAAAATCCACGGTATTACAGACCGGTCAATCCAATAGGAATACCATTTTAATAACTTGATCTATAACGAGTTTGAAAACAATGCGGTGACTACTAGAAATCAGCATGGATTTGTGAAAAACAAATCTTGTAAGGCTAATCTTATTTCATTTTTATTTGGGTAACGTCCTTAGTTGATTAATGCTGTGGATGTGGCATATATTGATGTCAGCATCCCCCCCAAGCTCCCCATAATATTCTGATTAGCAAACTAATTCCATCAGGCATGTTTATTACCTAAATCCTCAGCTGGC
>JAOYMU010000001.1:147675469-147686177 GCA_025802295.1 Psammodynastes pulverulentus | reverse complement strand
AGGGGGGAGAGAGAAAGAGGGAGAGAGAGGGAGGGAGAGGGAGGGAGGGAGGGAGGGAGAGAGAGAGAAAGAAAAAAAGAGAGAGAAAAAAATGAGAATGAGAATGAATAATCTGGGCATTTGTTTAAATGTATCCATTCATTTGTCTGGATATATATCCAAAGAGAAACTCCATCCAATCCTTGTGCAACTACATTTCTTTCACCACAAAAGCCTCAGACATTTATAGAACCAAATAAGCTCTTGACTGAGCAGTATAAGACCTGCATATCCACATGCCATAAGGAAATCTGTCTGAATGATAAAATTAATGTTTAATCAATCTCTACCTTCTTTTCTACCAATGAGTACCTCAAAGCACCCACAATACTAACCCAAACAATTAAACCATATAATTAAAGACATAATTCAATCATCATGCAAACAAATCTTTCAACTCAGGAGAATGTTAGCTTATCTCTCAATATCCCCTTTAAAAAGGCTTTTGTTGCTAGGAAAAAGATATCAATACCCTCCTGGGCATGGAGTCTTCAAAACTAAAACTAACCTCTATCAAAATGGAGGTCTGTTCTGTCTATGTTTAGCTTGTTCTACAAAAATTTGGTAGGGAAAATCTTCTCTTAACATACAGTGATCCCCATGTAAGAACATAGCATAAATATATCAAGCTGCAACAAAAGTTCTCAGTTACAATTATCCAAATCGGTGTCCTTTTTTCAATAGAGGGAAAAGGATTTCCAGACTTTAGGTTTTTTTCACATAAGCAAATCAGGTCTGGTTATTTCTTAGATGGGGATGTCTAGGAACCCCACGGCTAGAAAATATAATGGAAAATCAAAATAACATCCTGGAAATAGGCAACAGCTGCTATATTTTTGAGAATACAGTAGCTGTATTGCATGGTTCTGCCTGTGAAGTCAACAGAAAATATATACAATAGTTATCTAATCATAATTATAAATAGTGAAAGCACATTTCAACAACAAAGATGGAAAGTGCTAAAGGAATTTATTATTACCACCACCATTCATGTATCATGTAAATGGTAAAGCCACTTTGAAGAGAGGCACATACAGAGGGAAAGCACACAGGTTTTCCACAGAGATGCCTCCATAGGCACTTTGGGAATAGAACCAGCAGAGTTCAAAGATTTCCTAAACTCCAAGAAGAGGAATATGTGTAAAATCAGAAAAAGCCACAACCCAGTGCAAGTGTATAGTGGGACAAATGAAAGCATTAAGATTGTGAACATAGACTTACTTAACAACACACACTTTACTTCTCCTGAGCAGGCACACCCAATTTGTGCACTATAAACTAGAAACAGGTATGCTGATAGCTGGCCACATTGTCTAATCATATCATAATTATGCTTTCACAGCTGGTGAATTTTCTTCTAAGCATCCAGCCACCAATAGGAAAGCAGTATAGCAAACTGTTAATCCAATAGAAGACATTTAGGTGGAGGTCAAGATCTGGTTTTTACTCTGTCTTCTAACCTGTTGCAAACCTCATATATCCAGGAAGAAAGTTTCCATGCTGTGTTTACCACATCAGCACAAACCAAAAATATAGAAACTGGTATGTGAGCACCAAAGCAGCCCACCATTTCACACAAATCCACATGCATAATATTCAATATATTTGAACATTCACAGGAGCCAATGAAAACACAGAAATTGCAACATACTAGTCAGACTTGCTCTTAATTGATAATCCACTGGCACTTTCCCAGTCTAATCTTTATAGTACTTAGAAAACATACATACTTCCTGTGTCTAAAAAGTAGAAATTAGACACTTGGATATTCAGCTTGTTCTAGATGAGCTACTAAATCTGCAGCTGGCTGTAATTTTTCAATCTGTAGATTTATCCCTTCTTTTGATACAGTAACTTTTCATATATAAAGCTTCTATTGTATGAGGATATGAGTAGGCTACTTGGTATGACCAACTATTACCCAGTCAATGGAGAATCTTGCATCCTGCTGTTACATTTGATTGCATCATCATTCTTAACTAGTAGGGCTCTTCAAGTGCTTCCAAAGACATCCACAGAGCACTGATCTGCAGCTTCTTAAAGCAGCTGTGTCTTTTTCTAGAATCATGCTGTTGGCTTCTCCAACTGAAGTTTAATCCAGTATACATATTTATTTATTTGTTCAATTTCTATAGCCACTGATCTCCATCAATTATTTTGGGTGGCTTACAGTTCAAAAAATATACAATAAAAACATTTTAAAAATATCCAAAACAAATATATATTGCAGCCAAAAGACTTGGCTAGTTAACAGTAAAGCCAGGACGTGGGACCCAAGCACATTCAGTGCCTTAGGCTTGGGAACAAAGGCAGGTTTTTAAAGCCTTATGAAAGTCCAACAACCTTGGAGACATTCTAATCTCCAAGGGGAGGATATTCCACAGAGCAGGGGCCAGTGCAGAAAAGGCCCGTCTTCTCATTCCCGCTCGCCAAGATTCTTTGGATCTGCAGTAGGTCCAATCTGCTCAATCAAATTTGGACAGGTAAACACTTTTGGGAAAAGGCTATGCTTCAGGTAATCCATGATGTACCTATACATGTGAAAAAGACTTTTTAGTCTGTGAATCCAAAGTGCTACATAGTTTTACCAGTTCACACCATCAGTATGGATTAGATGATGGGAACCAGAGTCCACAAATCAGAAAATTAAAAACCAGAAAACTTGATCTCTTAAGCTAGAATGTAACCTGATCTAAAATCATGGCTAAATTTATTCATTAGCCACAGCTTTTTTTTTCAAATTGTTTATTTTATTTAAATTAATGTCATGCTACCACTTTTTCAGACTTAAACTATGAAACCACTATAGTAAGAAATGGATCCATTAAACTGAAGAAAGATTAATTGCAATTATGAAAAGCAACTTCATCATAGCTGTTCTTCTAAACACTAAAATAAATATAACTGTATGCAACGTGCAATCCATTATTGTGGTGTATCAGAAGAATTTTTGTCAGGGTGGAGTGTGCCAAGGTAAATCTTCCAACAGGTGGTAAGTCAAACTAAGGTTATTATCAGACAGATGGCTCAAATAAGCAAATTTATAATGTTTTTTCAAACATCAAACAAAAACCAAATAATCCTCTCTATCTAGCATTGCAAGAAGAGACAGTATATAAGGACACATATATTTTTATGCAAAAAATTCTAGTAGAATGCTATTTTTAAAAATAATAAATATATATTAAAACAATCTTCCTACAAACTTCAGACTATAGTCTTGAATTCCCAGAATACCATAGATAATATGGGCTTTGCTGAGGGTCCTGGGAGTTGAAGTCCACACATCTGCAGAGACAGATGTTTGTGAAGATTCGCACTAGGATACTTCAAATTTTAAAATGTAGCTAGGGAAAACACAAATTCAATAATTTGCATTTTAGGCAAAAATGGGGATGAAAACAAATCAAGAAATAGATACAAAGCAATATGGGACAACTTTTCCTCAAAATTCCATTGCAGGGTATGGGATATTACTTGTAATTTTTTGTGCTATAAACAAGGAAAAAAAGTGAATTCATCCTTAGTCAGATAATAGATAACAGATAATCAGAGTTGGAAGGGACCTTGTAGGTCATCTAGTCCAACCCCCCGCCCAAGCAGGAGACCCTACACCATTTCTGACAAATGGCAGTCCAATCTCTTCTTGAAAGTCTCAAGTGGTGACACTCCCACAACTTCCGAGGGCAAGCTTTACTTTTACTTTTACTTTATTTTAGATTTATAGCCCGCCCCATCTCCCCAAACGGGGAGCTATTCCATTGATTGGTTGTTCTCACTGTCATTCTTTTCAATGTAAAGTTCTCACTTTGGTCTTGCTGTGGGTCATATAGCCCACATATTGCAATTGTAGTAAGGTGAACAGACGTTAAGTGGTAAAGTTAATGTTACATGCTAAAGTTCCCTTGGGGGGAGCTGGAAATTCTTCCAGATAGACTGAGTAGCATTTGCCAGTCAGTAGAGATGGGTCTGAACTAAACATCAGTCTGATTCAGTAGAAAATAGATGTTTCTTCAGCACAGGCCTTCTTCTATAGATTTAAAGATAAACTAATATGAACACTGTGTTCATCTTACTGTAATGATTATATCCCATTACAACTTCACTTAAAATGTATCAGTAGAAAACTTTCCACTTGGAATATTTGGGGAATGCTGTAGGTTTTATTAGTCACACTAGACCAATAGACTATGGACTGGGGTCTTTTGCCCTCAAGTACAACAACTTTTTGGGTGGTTCTGGGTAGGAAAGACTTACAGCCAGCCATGCTCACATGACTGCAAGAGAAGGAAGTGAGAATGACCAGAGTTACAGTTTACCTAAATGGCAGCTAACGGTGATCAAGTAATAAAGGTTAGTTGGTAATTTCCTGCAGCACTAAAGTTCTCCCACTCCTATTACAGCATTCTCAGACAGAGGTAGGATAGGATAGGATGGTATGGGATAGTTGGGAGGGATCTTGGAAGTCTTCCAGTCCAACCCACTGCTCAAGCAGGAAGCTCTATATACCATTTCAGACAAATGGTTATCCAATCTCTTCTTGTGTCCAAAATAAGCTTAAAACAGAACAGCAGCAGAAGAAACAGTGAATCAACAAGCCAATACACACTCTGTTAATTTTCACTTCCCTTATGTTAACAAGCCACTGCCATCTTGCTGCCCTTTTTTCTTTGCCTTCGCTTATTTAAAAGTAAAAAAAAAACCCGTGCTGAAGGAAATTGAAGATATAGGATACTTGCTGTTATGTACTCTCCTGTTTGGTCTGCCTGCTTCAGTTTTCACTTATTATTCATTTAATAGCAGGGGTGGACGTGATGTCTCATTCTGCTAAAGGCAGAAGTGTTCCTCCTTTGGAGATCGTCAGATTCTTGGGGAGCTCACACTTTTTGAACCCCAGATCGATATCTAGGGCTCCTAGAGGGCTCTACCCTGAGTCTGGCACTCTCTTCCCCTTCTTCTCCCGAAAGGAAAGATTTTCGCCACCAAAACAGCTGATTTTGCGCTGTTTTGGTGGTTTAACAAAGAACGGAATAGGCACTCGTAAACAGAGCGTCTTCGATGTCAGACGGAGCCACCGGAAGTCCCCTTCCTTTATGTCTTATAGGAGGGGCCAATCATCTCCAAGCCTTACTCTCAAATCGCCCCATTTGTCTTAACTTTTCTTGCCTTTTGGCAGCTCTGCGCATGCGCGCACTGGGAACAGGCTCCTCCTGTTCTGCCTCACTGATGTCAGATTCTGGAGGCTCTGGCGTCAGCACATAACTCCCAGATGGCCCTGGCCCCATCTCTGTGTCAGATGCAGAGCCCTCGTCCGAGCCTTCCCCAGACTCCAGGCCTGGCCGTTGTTCCTCCCCAGCCTCCTCGCCTCTGTTGCCAGCTCCGCAGGCCACTGGCAGACCACAACATGACTATCCATAACAGACTTAGTTAAATTTAATTTGTACTTAGTTGCTGCTGACAGGAAAATATGCATGCATGAATAGCTTCTTCCCTCTCATCAGTAATCATTTTGTTGGTATGTTTGATTTCTTGTTTTTTAAACATACGGTTACACATTCTTCTTTATTATGTAGAAAACTCTACCTCCCTTCCAGTGTTGGGTTTATTATTCCAAACTATTACATTTCATTTGGATTTTAAAAAATATTAATCTATGGGTTTTGGAATTTTCCCTATGACTGGCGTGGCAGCCTTCTGTTTTAAATCTAATTATTGTTCTTTTTTTCTAATCTCTGTATTACTTTGAAGAGCTGCTTTGCCAGTAGTAAAAGTTTCATGATAAATGGTGCTTGGTCTTACTTCCCTCCTCTTTTCAGGCAAACAGAAGGACCAACAGGACCACTCTATGCATCTTCTAATCCAGAGTACCTCAGCGCCAGTGATGGTGAGAGGCAGCTTGGTTTTGACTGTTGACTTTAATTTTTTTTTTCCCCAGAGGTTGTGACCAAATGTTTCAACATTTAAAAAAAAGTTGTTATTCCCCATAAGTGGGATCCTAAGATAATTTGTGACAGCATTTGTCGTTATTCACTATTTACTTTAAAGAATAGGAAGTGAGGTGTCCCGTGAAGTCCCACAGATTTGGTCCTAAGGCTGGTGGTTTCCAACATTTCATTAATGGTTTCGATGAAGAGCTGAAAATTTCTCATCAACATTTGCATATGGAATAAAACTGTTGGGATATATTTTTCAATAAAAGACAGCCACGAAATTCAAAACGCTGGATTGGTTGAAGAAATGCACTGAAAATAACTGTGAAGATTAAGAGGGACAAATGCAAAATTCTTTATTGTACCTTAAAAAAAAAGAAATACAATACTCAATTGTAAGACGGGGGATACTTGGCTTGGTAAAAGCTTCCGTGAAGGGAAGGACTTGATTGGTTGGAAAGGACTTGATAGCCTACAAGTCCTTTCCAACTCTGATTCTGCCTTGTGAAAAAATGATTAATGGGTCAGAGAAGGAAGCCACGGACCAAAGATATAAAAGAGGGGAAAGTAAGGAAACAAGGGAGTAGAATGAGAAAGAATGAAGTTTTCATAGTGAAAGGAGAAAGGGTTGGATTTCCTGAGATATACTCCAGTTTTAAGGGCTTATAAAGTCACCACAGAAGGAAATTTGGCTGGAAAGCACATACAGCCTTCTGAGTAAATGGAGGCTGCTGTGTAAAGGGAACACAGCATTCTCTTTACCTTTTTTTGTACTGAAAAAGTGACCAGAAACCAGGAGATTTTTGAATTCTAATCCCACCTTAGGTGTGAAAAACAGTTGGGTGACTTTGAGCCATTCATTCTCTCAGCCCAGCTCAATTCACACAAGGTGGTGGTGGTTGTTGTGGGGAAAATAGGAGGAGGAAGGAATATTAGATATGTTAGCTGCTTTGAGTTATTTATCAAAAATAATAATAAAGGGATTAAAAACCACACATATATATAATAATTAAAATATAGGAGAAAGGAAGGAAAAATTAATAGCCTTCAGTTCCTGTAAAATTTACCTGTCTGGAAGTTTTAGTTTAATGAAGACACTTTTACAGGATGATAACAGTTCTGTTTCTCGTTGTTCAACTTTCTGCAGGATACAGCAATGTGAGAAAAAGAATTGTAACTTAACATGGGAAATTCTTGCCTTAAGGGAAAACTTGTTTTAGTTTGGAAGAGGTTTGGGCCTGGAGGTGTGGGATTCCGATCTACCTTTTTACCTGGGTTTGAGATCAGCCAATTTTGTGTATATTGATCCTTTTTCTCTGCTTCTCCCTCTACCCATAAACTACAGTTTACATCCCTGATGAATGGGAGGTCCCACGGGAGAAAATTGCCCTCCTGCAAGAGTTGGGACAAGGCTCCTTTGGCATGGTGTATGAGGGAATTGCTAAAGACATTGTGAAAGGCGAGGCAGAGACACGAGTGGCAGTCAAGACGGTAAACGAATCTGCCAGCCTGCGGGAGCGTATTGAGTTCCTCAACGAGGCTTCGGTGATGAAAGGTTTCAGCTGTCACCACGTGGTAAGAGGGAAAGGCTGCTGCTACTTGCTGGCACGTGTTTATGGTTTGGGGGAGGGAGGCCTAATCCTGTTCAGCTTGCATTGAGAAGAAATCTTTGCATCTTTATCAGAACTTCTTGATTTTTATTTTTGGCATTTTCTCAGTATGAACTATGAGGACATAGATGATGCAATGAGGTTTTGGTTAGGTTTTGGTTTGAATAAGAAATTTCTTTGGAACTGCTGTAGTTATAGGATAAAGCATATACTTTGTGTTGAGAGGGGGCGTGTTAAAGATGCTGAGCCTGACAACTCTCCATGCAATGGGGTGAGCCCCTGTTCCTGCCTCAGCTCCTGCTGACTTAGAAGTTTGAAAGCATGCAAATGCAACTAGATAAATAGGTCCCACTTTGGTGGGAAAGTAACAGCCTTCCATGTGCCTTGGCATACAGTCATGCTGGTCACATGACCATCGAAGTATCTTCAGACAATGCTGGCTCCTTCAACTAAGAAACAGAGATGAGCACCACCTGGGTTTGGAAACAGCTGGGTTGGGGAAACCTTTACCTTTTATATTGAGAAGGTTCTTGGTGAAATTATTTAAAACCACAGCAAGGAAGGAAACACTCCAGAATGTTTTGAACTTTGGAAAATCGCAACAATGGCACCTTAGAAAGGACCAATTGGGGTTTTTTTCTTCAACAATAACAAACATCCTCTTGGGTTTTGAAAAACATTACAAGATTCTCTTTTGGAACCTTATATCTTCTTCTCCTCTTCTTTATTCTTCTGTTGTTATGGTCCACTCATAACATGACTCTGGCCAGCTAAACAATTATCATGTCTTGGGTGACTAAGAAAAATAGATGCAACTACAACTCTAAGAGAGGCTTATTCAGCAGCCTGGCCCAGCCTCCAGATGAAGAACCAGATCTTTATATTGTTGCAAAAGGCCATCAGTGGCCAGTGAGGGCCCTCTAAATTTCTGGAAATAGGCTGTCCCAAAGGTGCTTTTCAAGCGGCAACTGGAATTTCTGGATTTTCTTTGAAGATGTTTTGCTTCTTATCCAATAAGCTTCTTCAGCTCTGACTGGATAGCGGGGAATGGAATCCTGAAGAAGCTTTTTGGATGAGAAGGGAAATGTCTGCAAAGAAAAACCAGAATGTCTAGTTGCCTCTTGGAAAAAAAAAACAACACCTCTGGGACAACCATGACCTGGATGAAGAGAATTGCCATGGACACTGTTTCATAGGGCAGGCACCATGACAGAGAAGCCATTTCTGGATCCTTTTAAATGACATGGTTTAATATAAGAAATCTGGAGCACGTCTACCCTGTCAGACAGTGTGCCGCAGCCAGAAATAATAATGGAAATATATTATACCAGCTTTGGATGGTTTTCCTCAATAAATAAACAAGTATAATCATTTAATCACTCATTTAATTGGGGTTTCATCTAGTTTTCAGGACTGGTGTGGAGAACAAATCACATGTTAGATCATATTTATGCAGAAATAATGGTAGCCTCGAGGTGCAGCTCTCACCTCACAATCGGGAGGCTGTGAGTTTGATCCTAGGTAGAGGCTAATATTTGGAATAGACCTCCAAGGTCCCTTCCAACTCTGTTATTCTGTGTCCTAAATGACCTGTGCTATGAAATTATTTATAGGTAATAACCAGCATCTTGAATTGTCCTAGAATCCCATTGGAATCTAATGCAACTCACTAAGCGTGTCTTAAAGCTGGCCTTTCTTCTTACTTCTCTCACTAGGTTCGTCTCTTAGGAGTAGTATCAAAAGGGCAACCAACACTAGTAGTTATGGAGCTGATGGCACATGGAGACCTGAAAAGCTATTTGAGGTCTTTACGGCCGGATGCAGAGGTAAGAGTTTGGAGGGACTGTATGTTTGTGTGCAGAAGTGAGGAGATGGGAAAGATGAAAAGGAGATTGAGTTTGTATCCCAACGACTAATAATCGTGTTGGCTTGGCTTTCAGAATAACCCTGGCCGTCCCCCTCCAACTCTCCAAGAGATGATTCAAATGGCGGCTGAGATTGCGGATGGCATGGCTTATCTGAATGCCAAGAAATTCGTCCATAGAGATTTGGCAGCACGAAACTGTATGGTGGCTGAAGATTTCACAGTCAAAATCGGAGGTAATGGTCGCCTTCCAGAATGCTCAGGTTCTTATGGAAATAATGGATTGATTTTTGGTGGTTCTTAATTGGATTGGGTAGGATTACTGAATTAATAACAGCTCCAGGGGGCAGCTTGCAGCTAGTGGCTCTGATAAAATCCTTGATAGAAATTCAACATCTTTCCCATGTTTTCCAAATTTAATATCTTAATTGTGCGACATTCTTTTTTCTTCAGACTTTGGCATGACCAGAGATATCTATGAGACAGACTATTACCGCAAAGGAGGAAAAGGTCTGCTGCCTGTGCGCTGGATGGCTCCAGAGTCATTGAAGGATGGTGTCTTCACAGCCTATTCGGATGTGTGGTAAGTAGATACTTGTTGCTTCAAGTCAGTCAGCCAGTCCTAATCCTGTTGCTATCCCCTCTCTTTGAACTAGATGCTTGACTTTAATTAGAATGGAAAAAAGAAGAGAGGTATTGATACCTGTCTGTGATCAAGATGGCACAAGAGGACTACATTCTTCTTGTTTGGTCCAGCTGCTTTACTTGCTGCTGTTCTGTGGGTAGCACGAAGAATCTCTTCAGTATCTTGCATTCCTTCCTTCCTGTTTTCCTGCAGGTCTTTCGGCGTTGTCCTTTGGGAGATCAGCAGTTTAGCAGAGCAGCCTTACCAAGGACTCTCCAATGAGCAGGTCCTCAAGTTTGTCATGGATGGGGGTTGCCTTGAATGGCCAGAAAACTGTGCAGAGAGACTGTAAGTATCAAGAGTCATAGTTCGTTTTTGCAAAAAATATAGAGGCTAAGGGACTGCGCATTAAACTTGTCTTAAGGAAATACAAGTCTGATGCGTAGCTGCAGATAGTTTCGGGGGCTGAGTAATGGTATCAGGGGTCAGCAATCCGCAGCTGTGGAGCCACATGTGGCTCTGGAGCCACATGTGGCTCTTTCGTCCCTCTGCTGCAGCTCCCTGTCGCCGGTTGGCTCCACAATTGATAGGGCCTTTGGTTAGGATAGGTAGAGGAAAAAGGATGCCGCACTAGGAGGAA
>JAOYMU010000001.1:147456547-147468662 GCA_025802295.1 Psammodynastes pulverulentus | reverse complement strand
GGAGGTCATCTAGTCCAACCCCCTGCTCGAGCAGGAGAGTCTATTCCAAATATTAGCCTCTACCTAGGATCGAACTTACAGCCTCCTGATTGTGAGGCGAGACTAATTCAACACCTCAGGCTTAAAGTAAAGGAAAGTGTTTCAACCGGAGATGCTCAAAGAATCTGAAATTGTGGTGGATGGAATGAGAATGGAAAAGTCAGAGGATCGGAAGATGTACAGGTAGTCCTTGACTTACGACACTCTGTTGAGTGACTATTCAAAATTACAACAGCGCTGAAAAACAGTGACTTATGTCCGTCTTTCTGACTTACAACCATTGTAGCGTCCCCATGGTCACATCATCAAAATTCTGACACTTGGCAACTGATTCATATTTATGACGGTAGCCGTGTCTCAGAGCTATCTGATCACCTTTTGTGACCTTCTGACAAGCAAAGCCAGTGGGGAATCCAGATTCACTTAACAACCCGTGCAACTAACTTAACAACTGCAGTGATTCACTTAACAACTGTGGCAAGAAAGGTCATAAAATGGGGCAAAAGTCGCTTAACAACAGAAACGTTGGGCTCAAGTGTGGTCGTAAGTCGGGAACCGCTTGGATTGGGTTTCCTACCCACCTGAATTCTTCAACTTTACTCCCACGTTGAGTAAGTTTTTTCTATATCTTACACATGGTCAGAGGTACTATTTTTGACTGAATCCCAGGCTCCTGCCTCAATGAACCTTGTCCCAAATTTAGCTAGCTCTCTATCCAGGCCAAAGGCTGTGAATGTGTCCAAAAGCACAAAGGTTCTCACTCAGCATGATTGCCATTTGGCCGTAGCCTTATCAAATGAATCTGGAGGCCTCTTACAAAATGACAGCACCTCCCTTTTTCCTAGAGTTGGCAAAGTTTACTTAGAGGTAGCTGACCACAAACACTGCTCTTTAGCCAAAAAGCCGCAAGTCGCTCAGGTGAGCTGAGCTGGAGCTGGACAATAACAGCTTCTACTGTACTGGGAATTCTGTTGTATACTGTATTTTCAGTTGCAGCCCAGCTGAGATGCTTAGAGCTTTTTCGCAACATCCCTCCAAAGTCTTAGCCAAAGTCAATGACTTCCCAGCAGCTTTGCATCCTAAGCTGAGATCTGATATATGGAATGCCCACATTTGGACTTTGAGCAGCAGGTTCTCCAAGGGAACGTGTGTTAATGAGAATGTTTACTTTTAAAGCAGCCAGTCCAGTAACACACATCCCTTAGCTGGCAATATCTCCCTGAAGGCTCTACGCAAAAGGCCTTCTCCAAGCCAACTATCTGGATCGTTCATCTGAAAATGCTAGGTATTGCACTTAGGACATCTGCATGCAAAGCCTACAGAAATATTAATAACAGCTGCTCTTCAAATGTTCCTAAATGAAGTACTGGCTTTCCTTTCTCAGGCTTTTTATTTATTTGCCAAAATATATACTTACTTCCCCCTACTTTTCCAATTGCAGAAGGTTGACAACGCATGCAATTAATAAACTCATAAGATCCATTTGTAAAACCAATAATTAATCAGAGCTGTTACGACGGTAAGGAAAGCCATAGCAAATATAAAACGAATCCAAATGGTCTCTTAAAAGAGGACTGTTTTTTGCCATCTTCTGAAACATGAGAGGAAATGCTTTTCAAGAGATGATTTAAAAAGTCTGTGGATTGCAGCTGCCTCAATGGATAGGAAGATCTGGTATCTACAATTACATGAAAATAAAGATACTAAGCAAATTAGGCTTAAGGCCGCAAGCTACGGACACTTTGGGAAATGGCAGTAAACCTCAAAACCCTAAATTGTATCTGCCCAGCTAGGAGCAACTCAAAGAGTTGAGATATTGTGACGGGTTGCTCCATCACTGGACAGCCACCTGTCTGAAATGGTATAAGGACTAGAAGACTAGAAGACCTCCAAGGTCCCTTCCAACTCTGATAATTCTATTACAAGCAGAACACATTTAATAATTAAACATCAGTGAATTTCAGGGGCTCTGTCTAAATCAGACACAAAAAGAACAGCCTGGTTTCCATAAAAATCACTAGCAGGATTGCCCAGTGGAGAAAGTTCCATTCACATTCAGAGACGAAAATACCCGTATTTTTCAGACTATAAGACACACCGGACCATAAGACGCACCTAGGTTTAGAGAAGGAAAACAAGAAAAAAAGTTTTTGGCCTCTGTGCATCCTGTTTTTACCCTCCCCGGCTTCCAGAAGCACCTGGGGAGCGCAAAAAGGGGATGTGCGGAGGGTTTGGGACAGGGGTCAGCAACCCACAGCTCTGGAGCCGCATGTGGCTCTTTCATCCCTCTGCTGCGGCTCCCTGTCGCCAGTCGGCTCCACAATTGATAGGGTGTTTGGTTAGGAAAAGGTAGAGGAAAAAGGATGCTGTGCTAGGAGGAGACTCTATGGTGGGGGGAAACGGACTTCCAGTCGGCTCCAGAATTGAACAGGGGCATTTGGTTAGGACCTTTGTGGCTCTTCGAGTGTTTAATGTTGCCGACCCTTGGTTTGGGAGGATAAAAACAGGTCTGTATTCGCTCTATAAGATGCACAGACATTTCCACCCATTTTTGGGGGGCGGGAAAAGTGTGTCTTATAGTCCAAAAAATACGGTAAATTACGAACTAATCAAGGATGGAAGGACATCAGACAGATATGATCATCCCTATATAGCAATGAGTTAGCAAAACCGGATTTAGTGTGCTAATAAAATCCTGAGAGGCAATTGCTTTCCATTTCGGATTGCCCTTTAATATTATTACACAGTCATCAAGACTCGTAACTGCTGAATTAATTTTATTTATGAAACCTGCCCGTTGTCTTTCAAAGCCATTCAGATAGGTGGTAACAGCAAATTTTAATTAATTTCAAACTGATGCTTCATGTGGCTTAAATTAAATCCCAACATTAATTACATATTGTAAGAAGAAGGATTTCTTTCCACCTGCTCTGGATCTCTCAAATGTTTGCTTAGTTGAGGGTTGTATATATATTTTAGGACATGGAATTTTAGACTCTGGCTGGAATTTTGTCTTACCTACATTCCTATCAATAAAAGAAACATTGAGTAAATATTGCCTTCCCTCTCCACCTGTGTTCCTGCCTGGTAATCTACCACTTCTCTGAAATCCCAAATATGTTCCTTGGCTAGGTCCTACCTTGCCTTGTGATCACAAAAATAGCAAACAAAATAGGGAACCCAGCCAAGGGAGTAAGTGGATGTCACATCCCCAAATGGTATCTTTGCTTTCAGACTTGAAGATACAATTTCCCTGGTACTTTTCCACCTATAACTCTGCAGAGCAGGCTAACCCAGACTTATATTCTGTTTTTCAAGTAGAAACGTTCCCTCCAACATTATTAGAATCCAATCCTTGAAACAGCAATTCAGAAACACGCCGAAGCGCATGTTCAACATACTTGAGCCATTCCAACTGACAGCTTGTGAATGTGATGGGGGCGATAACAGCTGCTGGCTTCTCAAAGCACCAGAAGGCAAGACAAGAAACAATGGATAGAAACTGATCAAGGAGGGAAGCAAAGTAGAACTAAGGAGAAATTTCCAGTGAAAACAAATAACCAGTGGAACAGCTTGCCTTCAGAAGATGTGAGTGCTCCATCACCGGAGGCTTTTAAGAAGAGACTGGACACGCATTTGTCTGAAATGGTATAAGGTTTCCTGCCTGAGCAGGGGGCTGGACTAGAAGACCTCCAAGGTCCCTTCCAACCAGTGGTGATTTTCAATTTTTTTTACTACTGTTTCTGTGGGCATGGCTTGGTGGGCGTGGCAGGCGAAGGATATTGTAAAATCTGGATTCCCTCCCCACTTCTGGGGGAAGGTTACTGCAAACTCCACTCCCACCCCACCCCGTTAACCTGATTTCCAGCTCCGTTCTCCTGTGCAGGACAAGAAAAGAAGACCCAGCTGATCAGCTGGGACTCAGGAGGCAGAGAATAGATGGGGGTGGGGCCAGTGAAAGGTGGCATTTGCCTGTTCTTCGAACTACTCAAAATTTCCGTTACCGGTTCTCCAGAACTGGTCAGAACCTGCTGAATACCGCCTCTGCTTCCAACTCTTATTCTATTAAAGGTCACACTGGGCTTTGCACAGCTTAATAAATAGAAAGGAGCACGATTCATTTTTGGTGGGGAAGATTTCAGGACTTTCAAAGGCTGTAATTGTAAAGCTTATGGTGAAAAGAGAGAATGCTTATTCTCCAAAGTGATCCTGTAGTTTGAGCCCCGTGAGTTTGGGGGTGGGGGACTTTGACAACCATGGATGGAGGTGTCTGATGCAAACATGGGAATGCCCCATTTTCTAAGCACACTTTTGAATAGCAGCGCGCAAAAGGCAAACGAGTGTAGCAGAAGATTAAGGTTGCAATCTGGCAGGACAATGTAAGCGATTATGGAGGCGAGACTTCCTGTCCTAGAGCCACTGTTCCTTTTTATATATATGTTCCCATTTGGAAGCAGGCATTTTCCAGATGTCTGGACGTCTGACCAATCTGCTGAAGAGAAGATATTCCCTACCTCAAATGTAAGGCAGAGTGGGGATGGGAATAACCAGACAGGGACACCGAGGCCCTAATGCTTGGAAAGCTCAAGATGTCAAACTGCAATTCGTGTCTGCGTAACCCTTCCCTAAATAGCAAGTGCTTGGTCACAGCCGAGACCCAGCTGAAGCCTCTGGGACTTCAGGCAGCCCAATTCTCACGCCTGCAACTAGGTGAGAAAGTTGGTCCGTGTTCCCGTCCCCCACCCTTATTTCTGGAGAGAGCGCATCAATTATGTCACGACGTTGTCCATTTATGGTAGCATTTTGGCTTTGTGAGCTCGGTGGTGCTTGGGGGAGGGCATGAGCCACAGATTCCTCACCCCCCCCCCCCCGAATTAGACACAGCGGTTCCATTTATTTAGATTTAGTTAACAATCTGAAGCATGTCATATAAACTCTGGCATTCTGCTTGAAAGCTAAGTGGGTTAAGATGGTTTGAATGAAAACAGGAAGGAAAATTCCAGAGATTAAAAAGTTCGATTAATTTAATGGCAAAACCTCGTACAAAACTAGGAATTCTGAGGAACACACATTGCTTTCAAACAGTTAAAGGCATCCACGTTTATAAAATGCAAACCTAGAAATAGGTTTAAGTCAGTATCAAACCAGAGTATACAGTAACAGAAAAGAGGTACAAAAACAAGGCCACCAGCCCCACATGGGGCAGAGAAGCAGGATGTTTTGCATGCTTAGAAGCATCTGGAATGCATTGGAGGGAGGGGGGATTCACTCCCCTCCCCCGTCCCTCTTGGGAGTCTAATTAAGACCCATTTTGAAATGGGGGAAAGCGTGCTCCCAATAACTTTTCATACAATCCATTTCTATTGAATTCATACAGCCAACATCCCAAAGATTTTTTTTTCTAAATTCTGTAACTCAAAAGGCTTCGTTTTGAGAATTTAGACCCACTATAAACGAAATTGCAAAAATCAACCTCCTGTTACAACCACGTCAAACCTATTCCCTGATTGTACAATTGCAATTCCGTTGCATTGATCAAAAACAAATCACTCCCTGATGGTAAGGGAGAAAAAGGTGTGCAGCCCTTCCAACCATTTTTAGACTGGAGACTCTTATCCACTCAACCCCTGGCCATTCCCATAAGCATCTGCTTGTTGGATGAAATTAAAAGTGAAACCCAGCTGGGCAATCCCCCCCAAAAAATGTCAACAGTGTTCACAGTGACAAGAGTGTCATAAGGCAGGAATTCTTTTAGCCAACTTCCGTCTGAACGACGTTTATGGAATTCTAGGCAATGGAGCAGAAACATCTTCTCAGATTCTCAGGGTGAGTGGGTTCCTTCTGCAGCTTCAGTCTACGCAGAGTAAAAAAACCCCTCTGGAGGGGTAGGGAGGACATAGTGAAATGCACCCAAGGAAAGCACAGTAGATCGGTCTAGAGTTCAAAATGCTTTTGTGCTGCTCCTGAACAGTCACCACTTTATGCGCTGAGGAAGAGCTCTCTTCTCGTTCTTCATCACCAACGCCGACCAAGCTCGCTCTGTGGCGGAGAGAGTCCAATGAAGGCATTCTGTGTAGAGCACCGACTAAGAATGGGCGCCCACATTTCTCCTGGGGGGAAAAAGCCTCTTCTTCACCCCACCATTGAGCTTCCACTGTGGTAATCTCTCTTATAAAGGATTTCCTTTGATCTCAAGTCAGGCAGGGCTTCCTTCAGCAAGTCATGCAACGGGGACGGATGCTGTTGTCAGATGGAGGGTTGGGGTCCACCTAGATTTCAAGGAGAGCGAGACAAGAGAAAAGTCACGAATAGCTCCCCCAGGAAAATCGATTTGATAAAACATAATTTACTAGCAAGATCCTGACAGAGGCTAGGATAAGAAAGGCAGCAAAAAGAAGAACTTTGCCAACGAAACAAATTTGTGCACCATTCTCACCTCGGAGTAGAGAGGAGGTGGTCGGAAACGAAATTCTTGGATGTAGGCAAAGAAAGGTCCTTCAAGTAAGGCAGGACACTCATCCTGAGAAGGAGGGGACAAGCTCTCAATGGATTCTTCACCAGACACTACAGAAGAGTACTCTGGAGGAGCTAAGGAGAAACACAGTAGATTAACTTGTGTGCCTCTTAACATGATTTCTAGGCTTAAATCTAAATGATGCTACCAGCAGGGCCTCATCTGTTTTTACATAAATTATCCCAAATATTATCTAAGGACAAAGTTTGTCATAGCTTTGCAGAGTACATGAACCCAAATTAAGAACCTTAACTCCGACTTGAGTAGATTCATGCAAATGTAATTTTTATTGCTTTTAATAGTTCCAAAAAAGACGGTATCTGGTCAGGTCTTAGACTTATAGAAGGTTGCAAGCTTCAATGTCATAAATGCACACACCTCAGGAATTCATCCACCTGCCTTCAACTTCCCTTCCCTCCATCCCCCCACCCATAAGCCGTTACAAACTTGAATATTTTAGAACAAGCAAAATACAATCCAGTAACATCTCCCAAAGAAGGGCTGTTTCTTACAAAAGCATAATTTTTGGAATTGTACTTGAGGCAGGCCTTCTCAGTGGAGGTGCTGCAAATTCAGGACCACCACCAAGAGAACCATTTTCTTTGCCCAGTTTCAAACACTAAGCATCAAAGGTGCTTTTTCCAAAAGGTAACTGGAGTTTGTTTTTTCTCTTTGAAAAAGTTTCACTTCTCATGCAAAGAGCTTCTTCAGTTCTAGCTGAATTGGAATTGAAGAAGATGAAAATAAAAACATTTTCAAAGGGGAAAAAACAAGGAAGTCCAGCTGCCTTTTGGAAAAAGCACCTTTGGGACAACCATGACCTGGATGTTTGAGAATCTCCACAGACTTTCAAACCCTAGATCTCCCAATTTGTTTCCCTCTTCACTTCAACCTTAAGTTGCTTACCTTCAGGCCGTTCAGAGATCCCCAATTGTAGCCAATCCATATTGAGGCTGTACTGGCTGCTGATGCTGGAAGTGCGGCTGCCGAAGGGATGCAAAGGAATTGTGCCGATCACTAGCGGCAACTCCAGGAGCAGCTTGGAAGTCCCTGGGATGTCAACACAGACCTGCCGATAATAAAAAAAAGCCCCACCATTAGCTTTTAGGGAAAAGAAAGAAAAAGATACTCTTATCTCATCCAACATTTCCAGCTTGCCCTAAATAAAGCAAGTCTTTGTTTTACATTTCAAAAGCTAAGTTTTGCCTAAGTTATGACATTAAAACATTTTTCTAGTTTTGGGCACTATACCTTAAATAGGATTCAAATTGCAACAGGGGAGAAGGGCAGTGGGAAAGATTGGGGGGCAGGAGAGAAACGAAATCCTATGTGTCTGAGTGAGGATGTTTAAGCTTCTATTTTTCCAAAGTGGGACAAGGCACACATAAGCATATTCACATACAATACAAGGCAACTGATAGTGGGGCTGGCAAGGCCTGGAGTGTTCTCCCCGGGGAAGCTCTTTTTATCGCCCTAAAAGGAGTCTAGACTAGGGCTGTCCAGCCTTGACCATTCTAAGACGTGTAGACTTCAACTCCCAGAATTCCCCAGGCAGCCAGGCTGCAAGTCTTAAAGTGGCCAAGTTTGGTCTCCCCCAGTCTGAGATAGGAGAACTCTCATTTAGATATGTGCTTTCAAGTCAGTTTGACGTCTGGTGATTACATGGACAAGTCCATGCAGTTTTCTTGGCCACACTTTTTTGGGAAATGGTTTGCCTTTGCCTTTTTCCTGGGCTGAGGAACAAAAGTTGGCCCAAAGTCAGCTGGCTTTGTGCCTAAGGAAGGATTAGATCTCATGGTCTCATTTCAAGTTGTTTAGGTAAAAAAAGAATATTTTACCAAACTGATTTCAACCATTCTGTTTTTGTTTAATTTCACTGGCTCTATCCAGCTTGTGAATTATCAACTTTGGCTGCTGTTTAAGTACCAGATTAAAACGGATGTTTTGAAATAGTTCGTTTAGCCTGTGCTCTTTTAAGAAAAGGAAGGATAAATGGATGAGCAAATAAAAATGAGATTTTTCTGGGATGCAGAGCGGTAATTCACCAGACAACCCCAAATCTCTAAACTCTCTTATGTTCGCAAGGATGGCCTTCTTCACCTCACCTTCAGTGCATATTCAACATGGATGATGCGACACTGCAGGATGGAAGGCCCAACCGGGGGGATCTTGAGCGCACGGCCATGCCACACCTCTCTCGTCCCTGCTATAATGGAGTCTCCCACAATGCTTGCCACCACACATTTCTTCTGTTTTTTAGTGCCTCGGGCAATGAATGTCTGTGTCTGGATGATGGCAGCCTTTGGTACGATAGAGCGGTTGGTGCAGTTGTCAATTTCAGCAAAGATGGGGATGACCTCACCTGCAAAGGGAATGGAAGAGGCGGGTATTAGAAAGAATCCACTACAGTTACTTGTCTGCACTTTTAAACGTTTTTCTTTAATCTTTTGCTGGTCTTTGAAATTTTTGAAGGGCATACATATATTTGATAGCAACACTACTTCTGCTCCCTACCCCTCTCCCCAAGAATTTTGATGGCCTGGTTCTTCATGAGGGAACTTTGAGAACATTTTAGCTAATGCTATGTTCGTGATTTATATAGTTATCAAATTTATACACTTCCCGTCTCACCTAAGTGACTTTGGGTGGTTTGCAAATGAAACAAAAAACAAAAAAAGAAAGAGACCCAGTTTGGTCCAGTGATTAAGGCACCAGGCTAGAAGCTAGGAGACCATGAATTTAAGTCCCACTTTAGCCACAATAACCAGCTGGGTGACACTGGGCTAGCCACTCTCGCTTAGCCCAAACATTTTACAGAGTTGTTGTGGGGAAAATTAAGAGGAGGAAGGTTTATTGGGTTATTTGTAAAAATAATAAAAGCTGGATACAAATAAATAAATAACCCATACAACCATATACAAGAGACATAGATGGAGAAAAGAAGTTAAAAAGAGGACTAGATTAAAAAAAGTGGAGGGTGGTACCATCAAGCCACTAACTATCCCCAGGGTTGCAGCTCACTCTCAAATCCCCATGCCAGCTTTGGCATTTGAGTGACTGCGGTTGTATAAAAATGAGCCATTCACCCAAATTCTGCATGTTAGGCACGCATCTGAGGTAAAGATGAAAAGAGGAACTATCCCACATTGCAGCCCCCTCCTAAACAATTGCCTAAAAGATCACCTGGTGTGTAGCCTTTCCGATCAATTTTGGCTGAGACCGAAACCTGGCCACGGTTACAGTACCACGCTCGCGCCAGCTTTTCTTTGACACCAGCCTGGGGAGTCTGTTAGGAAAAGTGAAAAGGAGAGAAACACATTAGCAGCAGGAAAAGAAGAATCCAGAGTTGCTTTTCTTTTCCCAAATCAAAAAATGTTTCAATGAGGAAGAGAATAAACTTGGAGCAAGGTTCACAGATAATACTAGATTCCTTCTAACAAAGCACTTGGGAGGATGAAGGGTGGAGGTTTTTTTTTAGGTTTTCTTTGGGTGCTGGATAAATCCTTGTTTCTAGACCCTCAGAAGTATAAAGATAAATGAACCACTGTGTGACAAATGATTAGAGTTTGCTTGTCCTTCAGCATGAATTAGACAAGCTTATGATTGGGTTGCCTAGGAGCTACCAACCATGGTATTAGGAGATACAAACCATGGCGATGAAATAAGCAGCTCAGAGATACATGACAAATGTGTTAAGGCTGCAAATTCTGGACAGCTCTAAATTAGGGAAGGCGGGATTATGGTATTCAATAAAAGCATGGCAATAAGCTTCGTCAACATGTGACAGAAATCTTAAAAAGACTTCAGTTTGTTCTTATTGTCACCTTTCGTCCTCAACATCTCACCAGGATATCAAAAGAGGCAAACATGACGGGGATGATTTTGAAAAATGAGAGACCTCAATTAAGTAGCATGAATTTAATGCTATTGAATTAAATACTACCATTTCTGGTGTTAAATTTATATTTAACACTAGAACACCTGGGTTCGAATCCCAGAAGGATATGGCTAGTTTACGTGAGCTAAATAGCTTGAAATAGATCTATACTAGTCTCCCTTTATTTCTTTGTTGGTAAATATTAATTTAACACAAAAATTGTTTGTTGTGAAAGCGACTGCCTGCGAAGGCTCCTGGATTGGGGCTAAAAGGCGACAGCAGAATAAGTATGCTCCATCCCATGTTTGGGTAGACCAGGTTGCCCTGATAAAAAACACGCTTCTCGATGTTTAAGAAATACGTTATACACAATTATAACCTAATACTTTGGACACAAGAACAGAGCAGCTGGGCAATAAACTGTACAAGGCCATTAAGCAGCTGTAGTTCTTAAGGAGAGTCTAAGATTGATCTTGACTGGTCTATGAGATTAGATAAGGCCCGATTAGGTATCTCCAAAGAAGTTTATGGCTGTACCAAGATAGGAAAACTTTAAAAATAGCCTGGAAAAAGGCAGCTGCAAACCACTTCTAGTAGGCATGACAAAACTATACGGGATTATCTGCAATCCAACTACATATAATCTTTTATCAACTGTAAATTGCTAGTGTGATCCAGGTTAGCTTTCTGGGAGTAATCTGGAATGACTGTCTTTTTGACATCCTGCCTCAGCTTACCAGTAAGGCTGGTGTGTTGATATCGATGGGTTCAATGACTGTGAACTCTTTCTTGGCTCGTTTGACGGAAGACCAAGGCCGGTGCAATTTGGCCTTCACCCAGTAGCGGACACTGCCATGCTTGCCTTCAAAGGAGGTGGCCAAGGTCCTGTTTTGGGAAAAAGAAATATTGCGACTAAGAACAAGGATGGTGTCAACCGCTCCAGCTAGAAAAAGCTTAAAATAGTCACTATTCTGAACCCACAATGTATGTGGAAAAGACAAGGACTTACCCTGGGAGCTGGAAAGTGAAGGGAAATTCATGCCTTCCTGCCTGAAGGACCGTGACATCTCCATTGTCTATTAGGGAACAGAAGAAAGAACAAAAGCTCTTTTCAATTTTATTACTTTTTTTTTGCATAAAGTTCTGCCAAAGCTTTTATGTAATAGCAAACCCACAGAACTTAGGTGAAATTAAACACACACGCACATCCCAGAGATAGCAAAACTGGAGATAGGCAAGCAAGAATCGTTCATGTACATTAACCACAAAGGTGTTAAAAAAAAAAAAAGCAAAGAAAGCCTCAAGTCGTCAAAGAGATTGCAGAACAGGGCTATTTATACCTTTTTGCACAATAAACTTATCATTCTGCTTTCAACATCAATACACCCAAAGGGAAATATCTTGATATACCTGTCAATGGAACAGGTCGAATTCCTACTGGCTGACAAGAGGCATTTGGGAAACTGGTGTTTCACTTTGCCTCATAAAATGAGGGACTTCAAAGCAAGTCCCTCACTACTCAAGAGAGCAGTGCATAGTGTCTCAGGCACTGCGGCCTTTCTCTTCCCCTTGTCCCCTCAAACATTATATAAAATCTGGGGTCTCCAAGCTTGGCAACGTTAAGACTTGTGGACTTCAACTCCCAGAGTTCCTCAGCCAGCCAGGAGTTGAAGTCCACAAGTCTT
>JAOYMU010000001.1:147436585-147447146 GCA_025802295.1 Psammodynastes pulverulentus | reverse complement strand
CAACAGGCTTTTTGCTGCTTGCTGCAGAGAGGTAAATTACTGGTGGGTGGGGCTTCTGCAACATTCGGTGTATAAGATGCACCCAAATTTTCACTCACTTTGGGAAGTAGAAAAAGTGCATCTTATACTCCGAAAAGTACGGTACATCCTTGTAAGAGATCTAAGTCCAGGCCCTCTTGAAGTCTGCTGACTTTTATCTGATGTCATTTTGCCTTGACCATTAGTAGAGAATAGAATAGAATTATGTATTGGCCAAGTGTAACTGGACACACAAGGAATTTGTCTTTGGTGCATATGCTCTCAGTGTACATAAAAAGAAAAAAAACATTCATCAAGAATCATAAGATACAACACTTAGTGATAGTTATAGGTTATTAAATAAGCAATCAAATCATACTAGGAAACAAATAAAACAATATAAATCATAGAGATATAGATTCTTATGAATAGATCAGATTCATATGAATAGATAGCATGAAATAAACATAGTGCTTTTGAACTCTATCCTGGCTCCTGATTTCTTATGCCTGGCCATTTCAGCAATTCATCAGCTCAAGGAAGAATGACACCATCCACCATTTTAAGTAATAGGCAGTTCTTTTGTAAGTACGAGTTCCAACTTAAATTTGAGTGAAAGACAGAGTTAGGAATGGAACTTTTTCTTAACTGGGAGACTGCCTGTACAGTATTTACTTTAGGCAAGCCTTTGAAATTCTGCAACTTCTTGCCAAGTATTTTAGAGAATCCTTTTCTCCTTTCCCTTTCTCTCCTTTCTTTTCCCCTCTCAATGCCATCACAATCCTTTCTTTGTTCCACTTTACCAGTGTGAGGCTTGGGCACAGTTTCTTAATGCTGACAGTGCCTTCAGGTGCTTCAGAAATTGAATCTGTGTTTAGCACGATGCTTCAAAGGAGGTTACAACAGCAGCACTGGATAACATCCAGAAAAATGCACTGAGTGTCAAGATAATTTTCATCTGCCGTAACTGGGGAATTGACAAAGAAGATTGGCACTAGACACTTTTGCTCTCAGAAGAGTTGTTTGGACTACTATGCAATATAGCAGAGAACAATGATAATAATAAAAGAGTTGCTCCTGTATCATTAGTAATGGCCTTTAAGGAAGTACTTGTAATAAAATACAATGGGATTGTTCCTGCTCTCACAAGCGTTAAAGTGGAAAAATGCTTAATAACTGCTCAAACAACTGAAAAGGAGAAGCAGAGTTTTTTTTCTCTCTCTCTAGCAAAGTCTAGGTAGCTGCAAGGTTAGTTGTGACTTGTTGGGTGAGTTTGTTGAAAGTCCATAGAAAAAATGGAAAATATTTAGGACTCAAAGCACACTTCGCATGAAATGTTAGCCATAAGAGTTTTTAGCAAATTATGACAATCATGTTAAACTGGAATTTGCTTCTGTGGCTAAGGATCCAATGCATGGCTGTCCTTGGGGAGAGGAAGGGATGAAATGTGGCTGTAGTGAGTGGACAGACAAACTCCCAACCCAGAGCCAGAAGGCATGTGAGTTGAACTTACAGCTTGGCGAAAAAATGATGCCTCCTTTAACATTGAACAAATGTCAGATTCCTCCAATTTTTCTTTCTCTAGGTGGAAGTGTTTTTGTTGTTTGGGAAATTTCGGACAGTTATCTAGGAGAAGAAAGATAAGCAAGTCCAAGAAAGAAAATTGTTGACTTTAGTTTCAGATATCAGAACTTGCTAAAGATAATAAGTTTATCCAGAAATATAAAATTATTATTTTTCTTTGACTATATGTTTTTGAGTCTAACATTTTTCTCCCTGGTATTTATTGTCTCTGTAAGATGGTGTGGTGGCCTAGGGGTGGAGCTCTTGCCTCATAATCAGGAGCTGTGAGTTTCATCCTACCGTAAGTAGCAGCAAATATTTCTCTCTCTGAGCGCAAAGAGAAAATATCTGCTGTGAGCTCTGCGTAGGCATCAGGAACAGCACCCGGCCTGTAAAAGCAACTCTATTCACTCGTCCCGACTCCAACCTGATGCAAGGGATTATAGGGTCATTAAAAGAAAAAAAAAGTCTCTGTACAAGGGTGTTTTGGGTGTTTGGGTGTTTTATATGACTGCAGATTTTTCTGAAGCCTGAAGATTCTGGAGTGCAGTTTGTGATTAAATGTTGAAACAATTAAGAATATTCCACATTCTAAAAATCAAAAGAAGGCAAAATAACTTTCTACTGCTATACTGAAGACAGTGGGGGAATGTTAAAAAAATAAAACATAGATGTATACAAACTATATCGCATGAACAGAAATGTAACACCAAAGAAACTTTACCATGTTCACTGATTTTAATATTTGTACTTAATAAAGACTTTAAAAAACAAAACACAGAATCACACAGAAAGAGAAAATATACACAGTTAAATGTCAACGTAGACCAAGAAGACCAAGAAGAGACAAGACAATATATCTAAATAAGCAATGCAAAGAAATTCAGGACAACAGTTGAACAGAAAAGGCAGGATATTTATGGAAGCAAGTTAGAGAAATCAGGGGAAATGTAGACAAAGAGAATCATGATAAAAATAAAGAAGACAGTACACTAATGCAGAAAAAAAGATAGAAAGAAAAGGTGGTGCATATATTGAGAAGGATTATAAAACGGATCCTAATGAAGATATGGTCCTTAAGCGAAAGCCAGACATTTTAGAAAATGAAGTTAAATGAGCGTTGGAAAATAACAGAAGTGCAGGTTGATGAACTGCATGAATCAAAGTCATAGAAGCAACGATGGTTTGGAAGGAGAGCAAAGAAAAAAAAATGTAGTGAACGGTATTGGGATAAACTAGATTTAGATCTACTTTTAATTGCTTTGATCAGTCCATCTCACAGTTTTTGTATCTTTCGCATAATATTCTTATTCTGTAATAAAACATCTATATATGATCCTGTATTCCATTCCATAGAAACCACCATATTATACAATGAACACTGGTGAGACTTATTTTTAACTCTATGTAAAAACCACTATTTTCTACTCAGACTAAAAATTTCGGTATTTCTGTAGCAGAAGAGGAATCTTAAGCACTAAGCATTGTCTAATGGAATATATTTTCTTTAAGTTCAAACAGCTGAACTACAAATTTCAAAACTGATTCTGAAACTAAGCCATGTTCAAATCAAGTAACAAGTAAACTCAGAAATATTTCTTATATTTTGTTCTCGCCATGTACTTTGAAATGGAGTTTATAGCCCAGCTCTATACCTCACCTACAGGCAGTTCTCGACTTATGAACACAATTCAGTGCAACATTTTTGTTGTTAAGGGAGACGTTTGTTAAGTGAGTTTTGCCCCATTTTATGAAATTTCTTGCCACAGTTGTTAAGTGAATCACTGCAATTGGTAAGTTGGTAATCTGGTTGTTACGTGAATCTGGCTTCCCCATTGACTTTGCTTATCAGAAGGTCAGAAAAGGGGATCACGTGACCTTGGGACACAGCAACGGTCATAAATATGAGCCACTTGCCAAGCATCTGAATTTTGATCACATGATCATGAGGATGTTGCAAAGGTCATAATTGTGAAAAACTGTCGTAAGTCACATTTTTCAGTGCCATTGTAACTTTGTTCACTAAACAAACTGTTGTTTACCTGTACCATGACTTCTATAATTAAATGTTCTTAACAGAAGTGCAGACTAAACTTAATAGTGTCAAATACAGTAGAACCTCTGGTCGTGACCATAATTCATTCCATAACCTTGGCAATTTCTTCATCTTCTAATGTTTCGTCTTCAGGAATTTCTGGGTCAGGGGTTGTGTTTGATTGCCAAGAAGTATGTGTTTGTGACCAGATTCAAAAAAATTGTGAATTTTTTGGTTGGAACCCGATTTGGTCGTGGTCAGAGGCATTCGTGACCAGAAGTTCTACTGTAGATATTAGGAAAAGGTTAGCAATATGAATTTCAGCCAGCAGTATATCATAGAACAGGTGTGTCCAATCTTTTGACTTGCCTTGGCCACATTGAGTGAACAGGAGTTGCCTTGAGCTCCATATAAAATATATAATATAGTTAATGTATATAAATCACATAATAATGTTAAAAGTTTACAATCTTGTGAGGCTGGGAGTTGTCCAGGGCCACATGCGGCCTGTGGGCTGGGGATTGGAGACACCTGATTTAAATAATTTATATGGTTGCTAAAATAAAAAAGTAAGAATGTAATTACCAACTATTATAAGTATTACGGTATAAAGGAACCTGTTTTAATTTGAATCCCATACCCTTGACACCATAGTTTCTGTTCCCCATGATTTGTGATTTGATTGTTGCACTTTTATCTCTAGCTTTTGAATTAGTATAATTGTTCTTAGAAATGATTGAATAGTTTAGAAGCAACTTATTTGAAAAATTGTATGCTTACGGCAGCATTGTCTAACTACAGCGAAGATCTATTTTGTGTGTCAAGAGTGTTGTTTGGGATCACATAATTCAATTCTTGAACCCAAGGGTCAGTCTCAATGCTCCATGTATATGATCAGGATTTTATTGGGTGTCCTCATTTTCTGACTGGAAAAAGGCCCCTCAGGAATTCTCTCACTACAATTCCCTTCAAATCCTAAGAGTTAGGATTAGGATTGAAGTGGAGTGGGAGAAGAAAAAGGGATATTGACCGTTGGAAAACTGACTATACATCTTAAACTTTGTGTCCCTAAACAAATTGGTGCACTTGTAAATTTAAGATTAGGTGCTTGGGATGCAGCCGCACCTAGATTCAATCCATAGCCGACTGGGTGGGTGTGGCCAACTGGGTGGGCGTGGCCAGCTCGATACCACTCACTGGGCGTGGCTGACTGGATGGGCATGGCCAGCTTGATGCTATTCCTCAAACTGCTTGGCATGTTTCCTCTTCGCATTGGCTCCTTACATTTTCCAGGATGATCCCACGGGTTGGATCCGACCACATCGCAGGCCGCATCCAGCTCGCGGGCCTTGTGTTTGACACCTCTGGACTAGAAGATCCCTTGCAACTCTGTTATTTTGTATTCCCACCAAATTCAGACATATGCATCATACCAGGACTATGTATGAGAAAAAGAGTGTAGGTCCTCAACTATAAAATAATATAAAGCATGCAACCTCTGAAATTGCATTGTTTTGTTGAATTAAAAATGAGAAAGTATGTAACAATATTAATTACTTTGTTCAGCAGGTATTAATATTAAGGGAAATGGCAAGAAAAAAATATTATTGTTCTGATTGCTACCAGTTTTGGCCACCAGTTTTGTATCTAAGAGGACATTCATACGGCCCTTTTCTATGGTTTTGAGACAATGAGCACAATATCCAGGGAAAAATTTCTATGGAGGTTTTCAGTCATCCAGGTCATGGTGTCCCAAAGATGCTTTCCAAAAGGCAACTGAACTTTCTTGGTTTTTCTTGAAGATGTTTCACTTCTCATCCCAGAAGCTTCTACAGTTCAAGAGTTCAACAAGGCTTTATGGATAAGAACTGAAACATCTTTAAGAAAAAATCAAGAAAAGGCAGTTGCCTTTTTGAAAACACCTTTGGGGCATCCAGGGAAAGATCTTTGGTGTTGATGAAGAGTTGCCAACTGTCTATCTGCGGGACCACCTTTCTCTAAGGACATCCACCTGTCCTACCAAGTCAGATAGGGTGGGAGCATGCTCATGGCGTGGCCCCTTCCTCCAAATATTGTCATCTGATGGGAGCTAGGAAGTGGGCCTTTTCTGTGGCAGTCTTTGCCTTACAGATAGCTCTTTCCTCTGAGGTTCAGTCGGCCTCCACCTTTTTAGTTTTCCATAAAGCTTTGAAGACCAGTCTTTTCCCCCAAAACATTGGGAGAAGACTAGAACTAGATCATCGCACATTAGAACGGATTTGGTGCCAGGCTTTTGTTGGTTTTAATGTTTTTTGTCGATTGAGTTTTAGAGCTTTAATACGACTTTATATTAATTTAATTTTTCATTGGGAGCCACCCACAGTTGTTAGAAAGATGGGAAGCTGCATAAATGTTTTAAATAATAAAGTAAAATAATAAATAAAATAAAATCTCAGAAATTCTGAAGAGATTAAAACTAGTTTTTAAAAAAATAAAAGTTCTCATCAGTAATTAAGCCAACAATGTTGTCTTCAAACCACAGATGTTTCTGCTGTGGTGTAGCTATGTATATGCTAGAGGCATTGTTTCTCAATCTTGGCCACTTTAAGGTGGGTGGACTTCAACTCTCAGAATTCTTCAGCCAGCATAACTGGTTGGGGAATTCTGGGAGCTGAAATTCACCAACTTCAAGCTGCCAAGCTTGAGGAACACTGTGACCATTGTCAGAAAGGAGAGAGCTAGAAAAAGTTGGATGAGAATTACATATATTAGGACATCAACAATCTGTGAAACCAATTCTACCATGAAACCAATCCTACCGGGAAGCCAAGATTGTGAAGATTGATGGGACTGAAAGGAGGGAAGACCTTGATGGCCTCCACACCACAATGATATTTTTCAGCAGCCAACCAACAGGCATCTGATTTATTCATCCAAACACCTCAGTTAAAGAGACATTTTTCAAGAACCAAACTTCTTTCTGGGTTGATATACTTGACCATCGTGCCAAGGGGAACACTGCTTCCTTGGAAGTCTGCCGTCGCGAGTGTGATTGGTCCGCTGTACTTATCTGTGTAGGCATCTCTCTGTTCAGTGCTGAACCAACGTTTCCCCTTCCAGGGGTGGACCAAATGGGAATATTTAATCTGGAAAGATAGGAAGAAGGTCAAAGAATAAATCTTTCGCAATGTGGTTTTATTGTCATTGGTCATTCAAATTCTGGCTTCCTTATGATATTTGCAGCATGCAGGATGGTAGGACAATTTAGACATTGTAAGATCCTGTGAGAGATTAGTACAATAATTATGAATGATATAATCATGCTGACAATAGGTGCAAATATATTTATTTATTTACTTATCTATATACTGTTTCAATCACCAAGATAACTCTAGGCCACAGGTGTCAAACTCAAGGCTCGGGGGCCAGATCTGGCCCGCAGGGTGCTTAGATCTGGCCCTCGGGCCTGCCTTGGAAATAATGAAGGACTGGCCCACGGTACCTTTGCCAATGAAAACAGAGCTTGGGAGGGGCATGTGTGGGCCTCCCGGGCTCTGTTTTTGGCTGCGACAACCTCCTGCAGCCCTCTGCCAGTGAAAACGGAGTTTGGGAGGGCTGTGTGGCCTTCCTTGGCTCCGTTTTCACTGGCAGAGGGCTACAGGAGGCCATCATGGCTGAAAATGGAGCCTCAATGAGTGACATTGAGCTGGCCATGCCCACCCTCGCCACACTACCTCCCTGGCCCCCCAAAGTCAAACACAATCTTGATGTGGCCCTCAATTAAATCGAGTTTGACACCCCTGTTCTAGGTAGTTTACATACTGGGATTAAAACAATAATAAAACAGTAAAGGCAACTTTATCACTTACTGGGGAGGATATCCAACTCAAAAGGATTAAACCATCAAAATAAACTATTAAGAAGATGACTCACCACAGCCTACCCCACGGCCTGCTGAAAGAACAAAGTTTTCACAGCTTTTTGAATGCCCAGCAGAGTTTGGGCCATGTGGATTTCAGAGACAGACTCAGTTCCAGGGAAGACATTCCTCCTAAGCTCCACAAGATCAGACAGACCATAGTGCTTTACAGCTCAGTCCCCCACCCTCCCAATCTTGACTCCACAGCAGAGTTGGAGTCAATGGGCTGGAATGTGAATCATAACCGAGTCCAATTTTTTTTGTAAGCCACCCAGAGTCAATAAGAGTGCGTGGCCGGCCATATAACTTTTCTAATTAAAATAAAATAAAAATTAGAAACCTAGCAAATGAAACAGCCACTTGAGCTGAGAAGACATCCAAGTAGCAAAACAGAATAGAGGGTCCACTAGATCACAAGAGGAGAGGAAAATTAAAATACCCTCCCCACCAAGTTGGTTAATAGGAAAGGAGATTGTTCTTTGGGTAGTTTGGGTCTAGGTTAATAGCCAATTAATATTTCTTCAATGGGAATTCTTGCTTCAAAGTAAGCTCCTGATCACTCTGTCTAAAATATCCAACAGAGCTAGCAAGAGAAGGGAAGGGAGGCAGAGAAAGAAGAGTTGGCTACTTTTGAATTTGGAGACTGAGATAAAAGTTGAAAAGACAGAGAAGTGGAAAAGGATGCTACTAAAGATGGTCTTCAGGAGATCTATTACCCTGTAGAAGCGCGGTCTGCAAACACAGGGACTTTTAAGACTTGTGGACTTCAACTCCCAGAATTCTTCAATGACTGGCTGAGGAATTTTGAGAGTTGAAGTCCACAAATCTTAAAGTTGCCAAGTTGGGAGACCCCTGCTGATCGACTAGTTGCTATCACATAAGTAGAATAGTTAGCCAACTCTAGTTGGTCTCAAAAAGCTAGGCAGCATCCAACCTGGTTAGTATTTGGATAGAGGTCTTACAAGAATTCCAGAACAGTAGAATAGACTAGGAAGTTTTAAAAGAAAACCCTTCTGTACTATTGCTAAAAAGACTACACTGATGTGTATGTGATTGAGTCATCAGTTATAATGTGTGATTTGAAGGAAACTTTATCTTTTTTCACCGGAAATACTTAGAGGAAGTACAGCATCAATAAGAAAGGGCATTTTTTCCCCATCTGAAATGGCCCAGCTGACAATGCCAAAACGTGTGGGAGAGACATCACATGCTTCTGTAGGGCATTCAAGACAAAAAGAACCTTCCTAACCGTTTGCAGGTCTTCTTCTGTCAGCTGATACTTCTTCCCTTGGTGAGGAACAAGCATATCTTGAGTTGTAGTGGTGTGGAAGGTGGGCACTCCAGGCTCTGAATGAAAAACAGAGTAACAGAATTGGAAGGGGCCTTGGAAGGTCTTCTAGTCCAACCCCCTGCTCAAAAAGGGGACTCTATACATTCCAGACAAGCGGCTGTCCAGTCTCTTAAAAAACAGAATATTTAAGAATCAAACATTGCTTTCCCTCCTACAAAAAGTCACAAAGACTACATGAGAGTTACGCCAAGATGCATTTAGAATGAAACAAAAAAGAGGTGAAAATTATCTCCTCTCCCAACAAACTGTCTGTGTTCAGACATATAAACTGACTTACAGTTCATTGCTCAAGCAACTAAGGAACACATGAAGCCACAAAAAATATAGGTTAAAAATAGCTGAACTTAATCTGTTGAATGAATGCAGTCACTAGGTTTACAACTGACCTGATTAAATGCATTATGTAAGCATACTTACTGGGTAATTTTTCTAATTGGGGGACTCTCACAAATTCTCCTACGACAATTCCAAACCACAACTATACATAAAGATACCTTGTTATGATTTCACGATAAACATCACCTTTATCTTTTTCATATGGAAATATTAGGGGCATATATTTTCCTGTTAATTTTTCCGCCCCCCCCCCCCCCAAGAACATTTGTTTCTCATAGGATTATGAGCTGTGGTGATGCAGTGGTTAGAATGCAGTACTGTAGGCTACTTCTGGTGACTGCTGGTTGCCAGCATTTCGGCAGTTCGAGTCTCACCAGCTCAAGGTTGACTCAGCCTTCCATCCTTCCGAGGTCTGTAAAATGAGGACCCAGATTGTTGAGGGCAAGATGCTGACTTTGTAAACCACTTAGAGAGGCTGTAAAAGCACTACGGTATAAAGCGGCATATAAGTCTAAGTGCTGTTGCTATTATCTGTTTATTTCAATATGATATCTTCAGTGGCATCTTTTGTCAGAGGTGAGAATGAACAATATAATTTTATTCTATCTAATAAACATTCTGTCAGCTTTGGAAGCCACATTAACATCAGGAGCTTCCACGCTGCCACATTCCAGTACCTGGGAAATTAGGAAGGGGGAATTTTAGAGTATATATAGTTAGACATAATAGCATTCTTCTTTTTGGTCAAGGACATGTTATTCCTGCATCTGGAGGAGGACTGGTTGAAGGGATGTCTCAAGTTTGGACGGTTGGTGATTGGACCATGTGATGGACTGAGAGGTGCAGGGGTTGGGTTTTGACTTTTGAGATACTGAACTCTCAGATTTGGGTTTTCCCAGATGTGCCAGTATAACTACTCAAATAAAGGAAATCTTTGAGGAAATGTTTTTAATTGGAGTTGGGTTCTTCTGGAGCTCTGACACATTCTTTTGGCAGGGCTCCTGATGTTGGAGGGCTGGTGAAAGTGGATATGATGTGGATATAGGAGATACTTTTTAGAACATAGAATCATAGGGCTGGAAGGGATCTTAGAGGTCTTCTAGTCCAGAGGTCTCCAACCAGTGGTCTGGGGACCACTGGTGGTCTGCGAGAAAATTTTGGTGGTCCGCAGCGCACCTGGGTGGAGGAGCTGCTCCAAACTGACCAATGGCCCAGTCCTGTGACTAGAGCTCTGGAAAGAGAGATGAGAGAGACAAAGAAAGAGAGAGATACACAGAGAGAGAGATGAGAGTGAAAGAGGAAGATGAGAGAGAGAGAGAGAGAGAGAGAGAGAGAGAGAGAGAGAGAGAGAGAGAGAGAG
>JAOYMU010000001.1:147299046-147316484 GCA_025802295.1 Psammodynastes pulverulentus | reverse complement strand
TGTTTTCTGTGGGAAATGGGTTCAAATGGCTCTTTGAGTGTTTAAGGTTGCAGAAACAGGCAGCTAAGTGCCTGAAGGACCCCATCCTAACACTGGGAGATCAGGCACTTCAGCGAGCAGCGCATTGGATTCATATTAGTGGTCCGCGGGATTTAAAATTATGAATTTTAAGATCCAAAAGGTTGGAGACCCCTGTACTATATAACTATTTCTAATTTCAGGTTGGGGGGTGTTAGAAGAATGCCCCCAAGCCTGTGGAAGGCATTTTCCTGTGATTCCTAATTGTATATCCTTCCCCACCTTTTTCTTTCCCTGTTTCCTTTTGCTTTTCTACTTCTCCTGTTTGCTCAATGATGTCTCGGAAAAAGCCATGTTCCTCGGACTGACAGGTAACTTTAGCAACGGGAAGAAATCACGCAGGATTCTTAAATCTATTGAGTTGTTTGGTTTTGTTAGGGACTGTGCTAAGTACTTGGTTATAGAGTGGCCTTGTAAACAGAGCTGGTGATGAAAAATAAAAGATGACCGCTACTTTTTATGTGGGCAAAAGTTTCACACTGAGTCATCATGACCCATAAGAAAACCATCACCCGGAACAGACAGTCTGGCTCTCCGTTAATAGCCTTGATTTTGGGGGGAGGAGAACAGATGGTATATTTAAATACAATCCATTGCCCCAAGTTAAAATAAAAACAATTTTTCAGGAGTGGAGATTGCAGATTATAGAGCTTTGGCTGCTGGGTCGGAAGTAAATAAAAAGAAAAGAAAACTTCATTGGTTTTCCTAATTGCTGAACCAAATAAAGCTTTAATTTTGATTCTCTTGTTTGCAATATGTTGCTGCTGTTGGGAGTTCTGTTGAAAATAGATAGTTTACAGTTATCAAAAAAAAACAATTCATCCTTCAGAACTGGACATTATTGATTGAAACCCTGAGAAGCAGTCAATATTTAGGATTGGTTGAAGGAGAGAATCCTAACACTTTTCTAGCCCTGGCAACCATCTTTAGTTCCCTCAGGACGTCTGCCTGGTGTGTAGGGCCAAACAGCCTGAAATATGCTGGAAGACCTATTGCCTTCTTTTTTGTAAAGCTTTTAAAGAAGCTACCAAGAAAGCAAAACAGGGAACTGGAGGGCAAGGAATTGTGTGTTACTCAAAGATGGTTCCTCTTACTCCAGCATTGTTACTTTGGCAGTTTGGGGAGAAGAGGAGAGCTTATAGTTAGAAACACCACATTCACATAAAGGGTTTTGGAACAGTCATCCAGAAAAATCTCTGCTTGATATCGAATATACAGTGTATTTTGATTGGGTTTGAAAGAGAGAAGGTAGGGGGATATAGAGGGGCTTTGATGTGTATAGAGGAAAAGTCGCTTCCTTCTCCCCAGATCAGTGGTCCCCAACCTTTTTTGGCACCAGGGACCAGTTTTATGGAAGACGATTTTTCAACAGACGGATGGGGGAGGAGGGGAGAGTGCAACCTAGATCCCTCAAATGTGCAGTTTATAGTAGGGTTCACACTCCTGTGAGAATCTAATGCCTGATGAGCTGAGGTGGAGCTGAGGTGGAGCTGAGGTGGCAATGCTAGCCCTGGAGAGCGGCTGCAAATACATATTGCTCGCCCACCCCTCACCTCCAGCTGTGCGGTTCAGTTCTTAAGAAGACACGGACCTATACCGGTCTATAACCCAGGTGTTGGGGACTTCTATTGTAGGTGATATTTGAGCAGTCATGTTAGTCTTTCCCAATTGTTTTCATCAGCTTGACTGTGCACTTACTGGATTTAAATATCAATCCTCTGTTCTCCAAAACTTGATGTTGTAATTTCTACCTCTGTTTTTGCAGGGCTGATGGCCGAAGGTGGTCACTTGCATCATTGCCCTCATCCGGCTATGGGACCAATACCCCTAGCTCCACTGTTTCAGTAAGTAGCGTGGAGTAAATCTGGCATCTTATTATAGGCAGATTCTGTGCTAAAGTGAGTCAGATTCATATTTTCTAGCCTAGGAAATCTTAAGTATTATTATTGTAGTTCATATAGAAAGCAAGAGACTGAGAAAGGGTGAGCTACATGAAGTCCAATAAGACAGACCCTTCTTTGGAGTTGGAGTGAATGGCACCTAATGATAACCTGTTTTCCATCAAATAAGGCACTAATACCATTCTATAAAGCCTTAGTAAGACGGCACCCTAGAGTACTGCATCCAGTTTTGGTCACCACAATATAAAACAGATGTTGAGACTGTAGAAAGAGTGCAGAGAAGAGCAACCAAGATGATTAGGGGACTGGAGGTTAAAACATACAATGAATGGTTGCAGCAACTGGGCATGGCTAGTCTAGTGAAGAGAAGGACCAGGGGAGACATGATAACAGTCTTTCAATATTTGAGGGGCTGCCATAGAGAGGAAGGGGTCAAGCTATTTTCCAAAGCACTTGAAGGCCAGACAAGGAATAATGGATGAAAACTGATCAAGGAGAGATTCAACCTAGAAATAAGGAGAAATTTTCTGTCAGTGAGAACAATCAACCCATGGAACAGCTTGCCTTCAGAAGTTGTGGGAGCTTCATCACTGGAGGCTTTCAAGAAGAGACTGGATTGCTATCTGTCAGAAATGGTGTAGGGATCTGCTTGGGCGGAGGTGGTGGACTAGGTGACCTACCAGGTCCCTTCCAACTCTGTTAATCTGTAATCTTGTTTTCCTGGAAATGTTCATTTCATACCTACTTTCCTAAGGTGGTAATTAACCTAGTTTGCTAGAACTTTTAAAGCTGGTGCTGTTGAACTGTTCTTATTTCTGGTTTCACTAGTTGTCTCAAGTATTTGCCAGAAACGTATCAACTGATCAGCATCAAAGTATGGCTAAACATGTAATTCCAAAGAAAACTTGGTTCTGCACCTTGGTCACTGTTGGAAAATTTAATAGGAACTCAATCTTGTAATTTAACATCTCAGTGCCTTTTTTAAACAACAACACACAAAAAAAACACTGCCAGGCTAAGAGAGGATATTGAGAGAGGCCTGGAAGTTGCTGGTGGTCGAGATAAAGAAGCCCCATAGAAACCAAGGCTTAGACGTATGTAAACTTCACAGTTGCCAGAGTTAATATAGGAAGAGCTTATCTTCCTATGAAAGGAAGTGGCTTTCTTCACTTTATTTCTTAAATACTACATTTCCTCCTCCCTCAGTTTTTCCAGCTGCCTGTTTATTCCGAGGCAACTGGTTCCTCTGTGGGTATTAAAATATTCCATGATGGTGTGTCAGAACAAAGATTATTCACCTTCCTTCTCATGCTGGTTTGTCATCTTTTTTCTCCTTCTCTTGTCCAGTCTTCGTCTTCCTCCTCTCAGGAGCGTCTCCACCAACTGCCCTACCAACCTACGCCTGATGAACTGCACTTCCTTTCAAAGCACTTCCGCAGCACCGAAAGCGTCCCAGGAGAAGACGGGCGCCACTCGCCATATTTTCGTCCTCGGTCCCGCAGCTTGAGGTATTCTTGGCTTAGGACGGGCGTCTCTTCTTTAGACAGTTCAGAATGACACCTCTAATGAAAGTAGGAGAAGGCTCTACAGGTGGTCCTCACTTAATGTCTTTGTCACTTAGCAACTATTCAACGTTGCAATGGACAAAAGGTACTTAGGACTTGATCCCAGAGTTCCAGTGGCAGCATATACCGCCCCCTCCCAGGGTCTGCATTTGCCAACTAGTGCACCTTTACTGCTTAGCTGCTGCATCCCATAGTCACGTGACATGATTCACGGCGATTTTTAGAGCAAAAAATGCCGATAGGTATGCATTGACTCTCTTCACGATCATGGCGTTTGCTTAACAGCTGCCACTTTCGTTTTTCGGCCACTGTGTTTATTTTTAAAACTGCAGCAAAAAAGGTAATCAAATTGGGCCATGGATGCCTCAACTTATGACCATCATAACTTACCATGGAAATTCCAGGGTCTGTTGCAGATGTAAGTCGAGGACTACCTGTATTGAATGCATTGCACAGGAAGGAATTTATGCCGGGATAAGATACCCATTCTTAGCAAACGTCTTAAAGGTTCACTCATTTTGCCCCTTACAAGGCATCCATTTTGCACCTTTTCTAACCCTAAATTTTTTTTTAAAAGGCAAAGCTACCTTCAACTGTATTTTTTTTCTCCTGCTCCAGTGGTAGCAGAAGGAGAGCAATATCTCCTTCATTACTTGCTTCCTAAGAGGTTTTTTTTTTTAATTTGAGACACTGCCTATTACCATTTCCTCATCTAGACTGAGCAATAAATCACCGATTGGTCAATTCATGACATAACTTCACTTGACTTGGCTGAAAACTGTCAGACAGGGCTGCATTAGACTAGAATCCCTTAAATAAGAATAGAGTAAAGCCTTACCTAGAATGGGTGGACTCCTGCTAGTGCAAAGATGGAGAAGGCTCAGTCTCCAGTGTTTAAACTGGAGGCTGTCTTCCTCTCAATAGCAAGAGCGCTTAGACTTTACAATGCTTTATAGCCCTCTCTAAGCAGTTTACAGAGTCAGCATATTGCCCCCAACAATCAGGGTCCTCATTTTACCCACCTTGGAAGGATGGAAGGCTGAGCAACCTTGAGCTCCGTGAGATTCGATCTGCCACATTGCAGGCAGCTGGCAGGCAGCAGAAGTAGTCTGCAATACTGCACTCTAACCACTGCGCCACCGTGGCTCATCAAAATAACAGATAAGTGGAAACTATTGTCCAAAGAGAGGAGGGGCAAGCATTTGAATCTGGATTTCAGTATAGATACAACTTGCATTTGATATCCGGTAACTGCTGGGATCCTTATGTAATGTCATAATGTTCAGTAGCCTTGAAACTAAGTGGTATTTTTATATGATGGGCATCTCTGCCCTGACCACCACTGGTTCTCGCCTTGCCTGCCTTGTTTTACCAGAGATTGAACCAGGGATGTTCGTCATGCGGAAGCAGCATTCTAGTAGCTCCCTTGTGCTTCTTACAACCCACAACTGACTTCTTTAATTAACAGCAACTCTGCTGTTTGAACAACCGTAAATCACATCCATTTGAAAAAAATCATCCTTGAATTCCTTTTTTAGTCATGGTTTGGCCAGACTCCAACGCTGAGCCATTGGGGTGCATTTTAAGGAAGGAGGATGCCAAATCAGGCAACACTGTTTTCTCTTCCTCCTGATTTCAGTGGTTTAAGATAGTCACTACATAAAGGTTTTCTGACTTAGATTATTGTCAGCCTGCAGCCCTGGCCTATTCAAAAGATGAGAACGGTGGCTAAAGCAAGAACTTTTGGGGAAACATAAGATCTTCCGCATTACTAAAGCTCTCTTCTACTTCCTGATTCTTGCCTTGCTTGAGTTCTTAGGATATGTCCTCAGCAGTTGCCTCTTCTTTTCACAGCCCTGGGCGGACAAGTGGGACCTTTGACAATGAGGTGGTAATGATGAATCATGTGTATAAAGAGAGATTCCCAAAGGTAAGACTCTTGTTAAGAACCAAGCAGGGGAATTTTCTTTTATCTCATAGAATTAATGAACCATAGACCCATCTGTTAGCTTAGAATAATCTGTAAACCTTGCTAAAATCTAGATCCAGCAATGTGGCTCCATATCCCATGGCACTGAAAGGAAATAAATTATATTTAATTGTATTTATAAAAGCGTTGGGTACCACAGTCATAGTACTGTGCTTTTATGGCTTTCCTCTCTTTTTCTGTTTGTTGGAGTTTTGTAGAAATTTAAGAATCATAACCCTGTTGAAGTTAAAGCAGATTTTAATGAGAAAAAGATGAATGAAAACCATCCAAGGGAAAGACATTTCACTGTTTTGGTGCCTCCGGCAACACATTTCAGAAGGAACCGTTTGGCACTTCATTCCCAGTTCATGTTTATTTTTACAAGTAGCTTGCGTGAATGTTGGGAGGATGCAAGAGAAACAAAAGATGGAGCGGAGATTTGATCGTGAGCCTTTTAGTTCTTCTGAGACGGGGTCATCTTAACACTGAAAATTGTATGTGGATCCCAAGCTTCTGGATCGCACGGTCACCCTCTGCTTTTCTCCCTCTTTCCTTATCTCCCTTCAAAGGCCACTGCCCAGATGGAAGAGCGCCTGGCAGAGACAATTGCTGCTTTCTCGCCCAGTAGCATCCTGCCTTTGGCTGATGGTGTACTGGGATTCATCCACCACCAGATCATTGAACTGGCCCGTGACTGTCTCAACAAGTCCCAAGGGGCCCTCATTACCTCCCGCTATTTCATTGAACTGCAGGAGAAGCTGGAGAAAATGCTAAGAGATGTGAGTATCTCTGTTGTTTCCCCACCGACCCAGACTTCTCTAGGGAGTTATTCTCAATAATGCTTATGTGTTCTTCATCACACTCTCTGCCAGGCCCAGGAGCGCTCCGAGAGTGAGGAACTGCACTTCATTGAACAGTTGGTCCGTAAATTACTGCTCATTATTTCCCGCCCAGCTCGGCTGCTGGAGTGCTTGGTAAGCATGAAGCTGACTTATCTGCTATACTCAGCCTAAGCTGAGCCTGGGGTGACCAAGGGTTTTAGTTGGGGTTTTTAGGGGTGACTAAGGGGTTTTTAATGGTTTTTTAAAACGATTTTGATTGTATATTGTCGTTGTTTTTATTGTGTTGTGAACCGCCCCGAGTCTTCGGAGATGGGGCGGTATAGAAATGTAACAAATAAAATAAATAAATAAAAACAATCATTATATGAGATGTGCCAATTTGAGAGTATGAAATAAATAGAAGCCCAGGATATACTGAAAGATACATTTTTTGTCCTCGGCACAGGAAGCATTCTATAGGTGAGAAACAGCAGATAGAGCAAAACGATTAATATATCAAGACTTATTAATATAAGAGGATGGAAAAATTAAGATGGCCAAGAGAACAATAATCTTCAGTCGGTTTAAAAACCATAAAAACCCTAATTTTTATGTTTTTATATGCACGATGAAAGGACAGGTTTAAAATGAACAAAAAGACAATGGAATTGAAAAATATGAAATAGGGACTTAAGATCTGGGGATTTTTTGCTGAAAGAAGAAATGAAATAATATTTATGGGTTTGAAGATTAAGAAAGACCTGGATTAAATAAGGGTCTGATTTGTATTTAATTCTATGAAAAATGTCAAAATAAATATAAATTAAAAAAGCAAAAGCAAAAAAGGGTGAGCAAAAAGGAATAGAGATAAAAGAGCAGGGAAGTAAAATTTCAAATAGTAAACAAGATCATTCTGCTCCATAAATATGTGAGTTATAGCAATTCGTCCAAATAATTTCTTCCCTATTGCTTGCCTTGCATACTCAATGAAAATGAAGTTTGTGCGGGGACCTTTACGGCAGTGGTGGATTGCTGCTGGTGTTACTACCGGTTTGCTGAGTGCGCGTGCGTGCACGCGCTCCCCGCCTTCCGTGCACACACTCTCCCTTCTGTGCATGAACATGCGCCTACTGCATGTACCTACTGTGCATGCATGTGCCAATCAGCTGAGAGGACTCTTTGATCCTCTCAGCTGATTGTCTGAGGTTTTTTTAGCTACCAGTTCGGCCAAACCGGTAACTAATTTTTTGCTACCGGTTTGCTTGAACTGGTGCGAACCGATAGAATACCACCTCTGCTTTAGGGGATAATCCCATAAACTCTTTCGGAATATAAATCCCATTCAATTCTTTGTAGCTGTTGTCCAATTAGACATGCAGAGAATTGCAGTCATTTAATTATTGTTTGGGTTTATATTTGAAGAACTAATTTCTGAACTGATCTGAAAACAACTAAACCTGTTTAACAAATATGCACAAGGGCCTCCTGTCCTTTTGTTTAACATCCAATCTGAGGAAGGACTCTTATCAAACTCAACATTTAACACTTTGGGGATTAATGATATTTTCTCATCGTTTGGAAAGGGGATTGTATCACGCTCAATCTATGTTTTGTATTTGGGAGGCAACGCCATTCAATATTTGCACTACAACGTTTGAAGACTTAGCCGCCTCATCAAATATCCTCCGTTAATCATTGACATATGTGTAAACAGAATTTGAAATAGCAAAGTAGTTTATCACTTTTGAAGAAAGGTGGGGGAAAGGTTGCGCTTGAAACAATCAATCCAAGTCCCTCTCCTTGGGTGTTCATGTTCTGGCAGGTGACTGCTTCAAACAGAAAAAAACAGGTTTTGTAACAAGGTCAAGTACATGCCTGCAATGCAGCAAAAATGAAGGTTTCTTCTTCTGTGCAGTCTATTTCTTCCAGCAGAATAGCCCAGCGGGCTTGCTCATAGAGCTGATGGATCCGTACTGCATCATACTGCCAAGAGAAGCAATATCCAGGTTGCATTAGAAATAGTCAGACTTTGCCATAAGTCCAACAGTGTTATATATATAATATATAATAATATATGGTGTTACACACACACACACACACACACACACACACACACACACACACGTAATGTATATCCAGATATATAGTCCTTTGAAACATTTTGTACTTTGTTTCCACAAAGGACACACCATTGGAAGACCTGAAGGATGAGGTTGGGAACAGGTCATCCTGGAGAAAATTTGGGTGGTTGCTGACTTGATGGCACTCAGCCCTGATGATCAAGAAGAGGGTAACTTTAGTTAACTAGAAAGCTGCACTACTTTTTGCACCATAGCTGCACTTCAAAAATGAGAGGCGCCCGGATCAGATTTTGGGGGAAGGTTTAATGGCTTTATAAGAAAAATAGATGTGTAGTGTTTTAGAATGGCTGTATTGAGGGATGATACTGATATGTTCAAGGGTGGAACTGGAACAAGGCTATCCATATCAATGCCCAAGAAAAACTGATAAAGAAGAAGTGATAATGTTGCATAATAAGAAGGCTACCGGTATAGATTGAGTATTGAAGAAATGTTAAAATCTACAAATAGGTTGCTCAGGGAGTAGCTACATAACTTGCTTAATGTCTGAATAAAGTACCAATGATAGATGATTAGAAGAATGCCATTATTATACAAATAAAAAAGTAACAAGAATTAAAGTAAAAACTAAAATTTCACTGTAATTTAATGCTAGGTAGTAGAGTATTTTGACCAGAGCTTTTGCTTTTCAGCAAGTCATTTAAGCAAAACATATGCTAAGATATACCGTAGGCATAAATTTGGGAATGTTTTGCATAGATGTGAAATTGAAGGTTGGCTGTTAAATTTGGTAAGAGTGGTATGTGATGGAAGTAAATACATATAAGAATAATGCTTTCAACCTTGTCCAATATTGAGCAAGCAATTAAACAAGGATATATGATGACCTCTGTTTTGTATATTGTATTTTTATGGCTAATATATGTAAGAAATATTTGTAGTGATGTGAAAGACATTTTGCTTGGGGGCATGAATACAGTGAGCTGTTGGGAGAAATGAATCCTTATTTAAAAAAAGGGAAAATGGCTGTAAGAACATGCTTTTGCCCACTTGAATGGTATATGGAAATGAATGGTGGGTCTGTCCAGAGAAACAAAGGAATAAGATGAATACACCAGAAATGGAGTATTTAAGCAATATTTAGTAATACAAGAAGTGATAGAATGAGGAATGAATGGGTGATGAGTAAATGTAGACTGAATACAAAACTTACTATTCTCCTAGGTATTAAGGTAGGGTGGAGTTTATTGTATGTATTGGGCATATGTTTGCATTCACTGGTGTTTTGTGACTGGATAGTTCATCTGTTCATTTGTTTCTACTCTATTTCTATTTTGTTTTTTGTTTTGTTTTTATATTGTGAGCCACCTCGAGTCATCCTGGAGTTGCTCAATCCCGAAATCAAATGGATAAGTCAAACGAAAGAGAATATTCAACAACAACTATTATGTTATTTTACTTATGTTAAAAGAAAACTGATATAGTATTATTATACTCTGATCTATAAGCTGTAGTTTGACAACATTCAGTTGTGAATACAAAATGAAATCCTTAAATTTGCTTTTTAATTGTCACATCGGGAATCTAAAAGAGCTTCTTACTTTTGCATTCAAATCAAAGAAATCATAGTATTTAAAACGGAGTAGAAGTTGATCGTCCTCCTGGATATCTTGTTCCATAAGTGATCGAGATGAATCTAACCATCTGAAAGGAAAAGAACATCCAGCACGGACAATAAATTGAAAGAAAAATTGTAAAAAAGCACAAAATATATGGGGAGGGGGGAGTGAGAAATATAGAGTTTCGTAAGTATAGTCATAGTAAGGAAACTTGAAATATATTTCTACACACTGTAATGCCTATTACTCTTATTGCCTATTACTAGATGTTGCCCATGACAGTGTTAGCCTCAATAAACTCCCTTTTTAATGACCCTTTAGTCCCTTAAATGTTACCCTCAATAACGCAGGACAACATTTAGCAAAAGTAGAGGTAGCTGTATAGTTTTTCAATTTTAGCAAACAAACACACTTAGAAATTATGAATTATATGTATATGAGAGGACAATATGTGTGCTTTGGAAAAAATGTTTTTGGGAAGAGAGCTATACAGTTATGAACAATCAAAAGTGCAAAGAGGAATTTGAGCCTTGCTTCATTCCTAACAGAATATGTCAAGGTGTTACTTTTCGTTCGTCCTTAATCTTACTTCATGTTCTTGTTTCTATGAAAGTTCTAAATTATAAGCTACTTGGGAAGGGTCTTTTTTTGGCTTAAGTTTCAGATAAAAGTTGCCACTGCCTTAAGAAAGTTCAAAACATTCTCAAAGATTCATCTCATCCTGGGCACCCTTTTTTTGAACTATGACCATCTGGCAGATGGTACAGGATAATAAAAACAAGGACAAATAGACTGAAAAACAGCTTCTATCCCAGGGCATTAACTCTGTTGAATTTTACTGTATAGTGCAATATTAATGCAACATCAGGGGTTTTCAATTCAATGTATAGAATGTGAAGGATGTGTGTTTGTGTTTGTATTTTATTTTATAGTCATGTACACTGAAGAAGGAATTTAATTTCGTTGTATGAGGCACAATGACAATAAAGTGAACTATAAAAAAAGTGAACTAAAAAAAAAATTCAATGAAGGAGAATGACCCGAAGAACCAAAATCCCGTTAATTTTCTGGCTTTTGAATTATATCTGATTAGAGTGGATTGTACCTGCATCAAGATACATGTGGTGTCTCAGCCTCAATTAACTAGGAGGCTTTTAGAAAACCAGAAAAAAAATCTTGGGATGAAGGAGAAAAGGCTGATTTCCTACTTTTTAAAGATTTGTTGCGATATAAAATGGAGCATTGTTTCTCATTCTGAACCATTCTTTAAGAGGCCTGTATTTTGGCTTGCACGCTTTCCCAGCGAAAATTTGGGGAATTGAAATTCAGACATTTGGAAGTTGTTGAGACTTGAGTAAATGTGAAATAGAAAGTGCTGGTCATTTTGGTTTAGAGGAGGTACAGTAAATATGAGGGTTAACAGTCAACACTTCTGGGTAAGCAGGAGAAATACAAAATTAAAGGGGAAAAAAATGGTCAGTAGATTGGGTTTAACTAGGATGGTTTTAAGGAGCATTCCCTATCAAATCGTTTTGAAAGAAAGCTGCGTGCAAGTTTGAAAGCTAGGAAAGATGGAATAGCAGGAAATATATAAAGGAGGCCTAGAAAAGCGTCTGGAGGAGATAATTTGTGGAAATCCTTTTGTTTACATTTCCTGTACTTTCAGAAAAAAAGAAGAAGAAGAAGAAAGAAAAACGAGAGCACCGGAAACATCTGAAAGAGGAGCCTGCTACAGATGAGTTTTCCCCCAAATCCAAGATTAAAGTGGAAAAAGAAGACCCAGATTACGAACGTTACGCTAGGACCAACCAGGAAACCTGGGGCAGCACGTCGGGGCACCGCCAGCAGAGTAGGGTGCCACAAGGACAAGAGCTCAAACGCGAGAGTGGTGCAGAGCGGTCTCGAGAAAGAGGGCCCGAAAAGGAGAGACACGAGCGCAGAACGCCCTTCGGCGAGGAGAAGCACAAGAAAACGGAGGCCGTGAAAGATAGGCCCTGCTCGTCAGGAAGCAGAAGATCACGGGATCGCTCAGAAAACAGAGACTGGCCTCCCTGGGAGAAATCCTCCAATCGTTATTAATTCAACCGCTGTGTTCTGTCCTTGCACACACAAGAAAGGGCTGCTTTGGGCTGTGTGTGGTCAGAACATCGGCTCTGTGGAGCAGGCATTACATTTGGAAAACGCAGGAGGAAACTCCGGTGTGCTCTTCGGAGCAGCGCTTTGTCTTTCCAGAAAGGAAAACCATAAAAACATAACAAAAAACCCACGTGCTATTTTGCCTCCCCGTGGTAGTAAAAGGCCTGAATGCCAAATGCAAAGCAGCAGCATGAGCCTTCCATTCCCCCCACTTCAAACATCTAGGCTTTTAATAAATCCACTTTTGAACCGTTGCCGTGTCTGCAGCTTCCTGTGCCAAACTCATTTCGGCTGCTCGTCCTTTTTGCATTTGTCCTCCTTAAGTTGTGGTACAGAGGCATGATGGCTTCAAAGGCTCCGGCTGGAGAAGGTCTGTGCTATAGGGCAGTTTGAGTCCTACTACTGTGGGATGGGGTGAGCTCCCGTCCTTTGCCTCTGCTCTTGCCAACCTAGCGGATCAAAATCATGCAAATGCAAGTAGATAAATGGGTGCCACTCCCATGGGAAGGCAACAGCGGTCTATGTTTTGCACTGCAGTATGATATCATGCTGAAGAGTGGTGCAGTAGCCTAGAGGTGGAGCTCTTGCTTCACATTCAGGAGACTGAGAATTTGATCCTAGGCAGAGGCAGGTATTTCTCTTTCTGGACACGATGAGAATATATCTGCTGAATAAAACTCCACATTGGCGACAGGAAGGGCATTGGGCCAGTAAACACTCTGCTCCATTCAGTTACCCAGACTCCACCCCACAAGAGATTATGGGGTCATTAAAAGATGATGTCATGCTGACCATATGACTGCAGAAACATTGGGCAGCACGGGCTCAGTGGCTTGAAGAAGCATATGAGCACCAGCTCCTAAAGTCTGCTATGACTAGCTTAAGTAAAACCTGCAGGAACACCTTTACCTTTGCTTTGTTGCAGTATCACTATGGCAAGGGATGAGCGGGCTTTTCAAGGCAGAGGCTGCATTCCCTCAGCTAAGCAAGGTACGCATACCTGAGGTTGACTGGAGCAAAGCAGAAAGTTTGGTTCATGTCCTCTCTCATCCTATTGATTCATCCATTCGTCTTCTCGTGCACACATGCACCCACACTTCTAACGGATGCACATGCTCCTGTGTGGGTGTGTATCTGCTAGCTTGCATTCTCTCGCCCTCTTATGTTTGCTGGCTCCTTTCCTACTTTTATTTTTTTCCTTTCAGGCATTTTGTTTTAAGTGGCAGCGGTGGAAAATGTACATTCAATTCAATTCAATAAAGCGCTGTTTCTGTTTACAGCAGTAGCTGGTTTATTTTTCCCTCCTGATAAGGGGGGAAATGTGCCTTTTTGCAGCCTTGTCGGGAGCAAAAGGCCCCAGGGAGTGTGACTTAGGCCCTTATCACCACTAGCTGGGCTCCTGAACACATTTTAGATGCACACGCTTTTGAATATTAGTCAAAAACTGCAAATCGGTAATAAAATGCAGCTGCCCATCTCCTGGGAAGCGAGAATCCCCTTAGCATGGTGGGCATTGCGTTGTCTTTCAGGTGCATTTCAAAGTGCTGACCGCAACTGATAAAGCCTCTTTGACCCAAGATTTCTTCAAGGCTGCCTCTATATGAAATGCACCCCTTCTGGACCTTTGTCCCAAGTGGAGCTGCAAAGGTTAGGTGAGGTGGGAGCTCAGCAATAATGTGTTTTGGGTGGGAGGGGGTTCTCTCCATGCTGAACAGCCTCCCCCAAGCGGCCTGGTTTGACATCCCTTGCAGTATTGCCGGCAATTAATCAGAATTTTTCTACGCTTTCAAGGGTTAGGGTTATCGTCCATTGGCCAATGGACATTTTGCCTCTTTATAGTGGAAAACAGATCCATGAATTTGTCTTGGCTTACCCATCTTTTTTTGGGAGTAGATAATTACATAAAGTAGAAATACAACAAGCAGCAAACTTCTACCCTAAACACATGAAGATTCTGATGCGTTTACTCAACACTGAAGATAATATGTTTTGGATGAAGATATCTTTGAATCCCACCCCTACAGAGAAGAGATTAATCTTTTATTAAGAATTTTAGGATATCTTGATTTAAGAATTGGCAAACCCCTGCTGCGCTTCTAACATTGACTGGTTGGGTGACAAAATGCCAACCCGGAGCTACAAATATTATTTTCTGTTTTACTCATAGAAGGGGCATTTAACAGAGAGATTATCAGAGTTGGAAGATGATCTTGTAGGTCATCTAGTCCAACCCCCCACCCAAGCAGGAGACCCTACACCATTTTTGACAGAAGGCAGTTCAGTCTCTTCTTGAAAGCTTCCAGGGATGAACCACCCACAACTTCTGAAGGCAACTTCTGTTCCAAGGGGGATGGGTTGGTTGTTCTCACTGTCAGAAAATTCCTCCTTATTTCCAGGTTGAATCTCTCTTTGTTCAGTTTCCATCCATTATTCCTTGTCTGGCCTTTAGGGGCTTTGGAAAATAGCTTGACCCCCATCTCTCTGTAGCAGCCCCTCAAATATTGGAAGACTGCTATCCTGTCTCCCCAAAGACCATTTCTGCTGGTCTTCAACTAAAACACTGTACCTCAGTCATTTTGCAAGGGGAACGGCAAGCGCCGATAAACTGACAGGAGAATGAGAAAGCCATAAAGTGTGACAATCCCAAATACGTTTGCAAATGACGCTTGGCACGACTCGTGTTCTGAGGCTGCATGCTAGACTAAATAACCCTAAATAGAACAGGCTTCACGTGCGAAGCCACAAAAATTAAAAAGCTAGCCGAGCTTTGCCTGCTGCCTGAACATACCTATTAACTAGACCTTTTAGCACGTGTGAATGTGGCCAGCTTTCCATCCTATTCTTAAAACTCTCCTTCCATTGGTGAATGCCCCACCAAGGGGGACTTGGAATAAGCAAGATTTTTCCCCATTACAGATGGAGCTGCTGCCTGCTCTTCCATCCTTGCCATAGGACCAGCCAAGATGGCTCCTATGCATCTTTCCTGCTGGTCTGTATCCCAATTTGCAGCTGATGGAAAGATGCCCTTGGCAAGATCAAAGCTTTCTCTCGCCCTCTGGGCTCCGCCCCCTCTTGGTTTAGCCACGCCTCCCTCGATCTTGCGGAGAACACCTTCACCAGAGGAGGAGGGTGGGCGGGGCAGGCGCGTCTTGCCCAGGAGAGACTTCTGCTCTGCCATTGGCTGCTCTTAGCCCCAACCCACCCGCTCGTCCAATCGCAAGGCTCGAGATTCTTCTCCGCATTTTCCCAGCCCGCTGAGAGCGAACCCTTGTATTTTTTTTTCCTTTGTAATACTTTTTGGCCTTTGCCGGCTGCCGTCCGGACCAAGCGGGAATCCTCTCCGGCCGTGGGGGAAAGAAACGAGGGAAGCGCGGCTTGGCGCTCGGGAAGAACGAAGCTGCACCGGGAAAGGGGGGAGGGGGCCCGCCGGCTCCCTTCCTCCGCCGCCGCGATGTCCGTCCTCAGCTGGAAGCCCTTCGTCTACGGGGGATTGGCCTCGCTAGTGGCCGAATTCGGTGGGTGAGATGGAGAGGAAAGGCTGGGCCCCGCGCGCATGCGCGGATCCTTGGGCGCCTCCCCTTTCGAGTTACCGGGCTGTAGGCCACGCCCTTTCCTCCGGTGCCTAGCAACACCCTAGCCCGGCTCCGCTGCGGCCTAGCTGCTCTCACTCAGCCCGCGGAGACGGGGCGAGGAAGGGCAAGGAAGTCCGTTGGGCGGACTGGTCTTGGCTCAGCTCTCCCCTCTTCCCCCGCCAAATCGCTGTCCAGCAGTTGACCTTGACTGTCCAGTCCTTATTTTGGAGAAAGAGCATAAATGCCACAGTCCTTGGCAAGTGTGACACCCCAAGGTGCTTTTTTTTTTCTTTCAAAAGAGGCAACTAGACTTTCTTAATTTTTTCTTTGAAGACGTTTTGCTTCTCATCCAAGAAGCTTATAGAATAACAGAGTTGGAAGGGACCTTGGAGGTCATCTAGTCCAACCTCCCGCTCGAGCGGGAGACGGTATTCCAAATATTAGCCTCCACCTAGGATCGAACTCTGCCAATGGACCTGGAGACCAGGGAGATATGGAGCCCGTCAAGTAGTTGATTTGATGGTTGTTGCCTGGGGGCCGAGATTTATTAGGTTTTGTATTTGGGAGTTTTACTTATGTAACCTTGTTCGGGGTCACTGAATTGGGCAGCCGTATACATTTTCTTAATACATTCACTAGAGTTGTACTTTTGAAAATCAGTCAGTCTGCACAAAATGTAAGATGGAAGTCCAAAATCAAGAAAGACGTGCAGAGTGACTTTGAAGCATATTCCTTTATTGTTCCTCACCTCTAGACAGAATTTTGCCAAAACGAAGCAATTACTTGCATCATTAAATATATATATTCTGAGAACGTCTAGGAAGAGATTTCCCAACCAAAAACTACTTACTGTCTATCATTCTTCTGGAATGGACTCCCTTCCTGCTGGAAATCTGAACTGCATTTCATCACAAAGACCATTGCAGAATCCCCCTGATATTCTTTACTGCTCTGGGGCCGCTTCTAGCATGAAGAATTTTATTAGGTCAAGATGGATGGTTTGGCTAGCCTCAAACCCCCTTCGGCTCTAAGGGAAAAAAAGGCAGATCTGTGACTGTGCTGTAGTCAAGTCCTATAAATTGCGGAACAGCTAACACGTTTGAGCATCATTAGTTCATTTCTGCTATGTGATTCTGTGGCATCTTCTATCCTAGGGACCTTCCCTGTGGATCTCACTAAGACACGGCTCCAAGTCCAAGGTCAAAGCATCGATTCCCGTTTCCGAGAGATCAAATATCGGGGCATGTTCCATGCCTTGTTCCGCATCTCCAGAGAAGAAGGCATTCTAGCATTGTACTCTGGGTAAGTACAGCTCCTCTTTGTTCCTCTCCTGTATGCACAAGTTTCTTTCCTACCACACATAGGTAGTCCTCGACTTACCACAGTTCATTTAGTGACCGAAGTTACAATGGCACTGAAAAAAGGGACTTAATGACCATTTTTCACTCAGAATCCCCAGGGTCAGGTGGTTTATATTGGGATGCTTGACAACTGACTCCTATTTATGACGGTTGCAGTGTCCCTTTTGCAACCTTCTGACAAGCAAAGTCAATGGGGAAACCAGATTGAGTTGCAGTGGCCAAGTGGTTAGAGTGCAATACTGCAGGCTATTTCTGCCGGCTGCCTGCAATTTGGCAGATCGAATCTCACCAGGCTCAAGGTTGAGTCAGCCTTCCATCCTTCCGAGGTGGGTAAA
>JAOYMU010000001.1:147107041-147118715 GCA_025802295.1 Psammodynastes pulverulentus | reverse complement strand
GAGGGAGCCGTTCTTACTTCTCTGGGGAGGGCATTCCACATTGTTGGGGCCACTACAGAGAAGGCCCTGCTCCTGGCTGCCACCCCAGGCACCTCCTTGATTATGAATACATGAAATGGATACTGACCAAGGTGTTTTGCTTTGAAGAAAGTACACTTTCTCGATATATTCACCTGGCTGAACCAGTCTTGGCTTTGTTCAACATGAACTCAGTTGGCTAATTGGCTTGTTTATACATAACTCTGAATCATAAGCAAACAACACGATGAGAAAGTGATGTGTATGAAGCAAGCCTACATCCTTGATGCATATATATCAAATAATACACAAATTTATTTGGTTTTCAGTTGCAATTTACAGCAGTGAAGAATTCAGACAGAGGGAGTAGCATAAAACTGATATGAAACTGAATCATTATGTACCACTTAGAATGGATCAGAATATTAATAAATTGAAAATAAAACCCTCAGAATAATTTTTTGTGATTAAATGCAGGCAATACAGGATTTCAGTGTTTGCAAATCCTTTTTGTTAAATCAACTTGTGGCATTAATCCTCTAATGGTTTTATTCCCTTAGAATATTCTCCTTTAGGATTATAGAGTCATGATGAGGCAAAGTACAAAAATCCACTTTAATCTTTGAATTGTAGATGTGTGGGAAGGAGCTAAAGAGATTGCCCTCGGAAAAAGGTTGGTCTCTCTTCTATTACCTTAATCCCTTCTCCTTCTGACATATTATTGAGACTAAGAATATATTTAGTACGGCACACAAATGCACTATTTTTTGAATCAGCAAGTTCTTCTCTTAGTCGCCTGTATTTTAATCACCTTCTTTTTGAACTTTTGCAATTTATTGAAAATGGGACTTGCCCTTGCAGATCAATTAGAAACTATAGCCAATCCAGAATATAGAGACATAAGTTGCTATGCTTATGTGACTCCTTCACTATATGACCCAAAGGTCCTATTTCAAAAGGCAACTGAACTTTCTCTGGTTTTTTCCTTGAAAATGTTTCTTTTGTCGTTCAAGAAGCTTCTTCAATTCTGAACTTCAAAACTAAAAACGCTATGCTTAGGCATAGTACCAGAAAAATTTGATAAGCAAAGTGTATATTTAATATTGCATCTATTAACAGCAGCGAGGATTGTATTTGCGTAGCATTGGAAAAAATGAAGAAATACCACTAGATGAAGAGATCATTAAGAAGATATTGGACTGGGCAGAAATGGATAGACTTACATTGAAGATTAAACGGAAAGAAGAAACAGAATACTACCAAACATGGATTTTTTTTTTTTTTATCAATGGCTGGAAAAAAGGGGTAAAGACTAAAAATATAATTTGTATTATTAAGCAAACAAAACAACCCAGACAACATGATGTTTATTAAGCACTAATTAAATGTAATAGTAGAAAATTAATAAAAACTGTATTAAAAAAATAAACTAAAAACGCTTCTTGGATGAGAAGCAAAATGTTTTCAAGGAAAAAAAATCCCAAGAAATCCAGTTGCCTTTTGGAGAAGCACCTATGGGACAATCATGACCTGGATGATTGAGAATCTCCATAGATTCTACTTTTTGAATGGCACTGGATATCAATTGGTTTCTGGGTGCAGTTAAAGATACAATGTCAGCCTTGGAAGCCATATTTTACTTGGAAGCTTCAAGGTTGCCAAATTCAGTGCCTGGGAATTTGGGAGGGGGGATCTCATAGTGGGATAGAAAAATAGACACAGCATTCTTTCGCAGAGAGTCAAGGACATGTTGCCCTGCACCTGGAGGGGAGTGACTGAAGGGATATCTCCAGTGGGGACAAAGATTTGATTGGACGATGTGATGGACTGATGGGTGCAGGAGATGGATCTTTGAATTCTCTTTTGGGAAGAGAAAACCCGGAACTCTCAGATTTGGGTTTTCCCAGATGTACCAATATGACAACTCTAATAAATTGGAAGTTTGAGGAATCGTTTGTCTCAGAGTTTTATTGGTTTGGAGTTGGTTAGTTGAAACACTGACATACAATTTTTCACCTACGAATCCCTTGTATAAAGCCCACTGTATAAAGCCTTAGTAAGACCATGCCTAGAGTACTGCATCCAGTTCTGGTCACCACACTATAAAAAAGATGTTGAGACTCTAGAAAAAGTGTGGAGAAGAGCAACCAGGATGATTAGGGGACTGGAGACTAAAACATATGAAGAACGGTTATAGGAACTGGGCATGGCTAGTCTAGTGAAGAGGAGGACCAGGGGAGACATGATAGCAGTCTTCCAATATTTGAGGGTCTGCCACAGAGAGGAAGAGGTGAACCTATTTTCTAAAGCACCTATAGGTCAGACAAGGAATAATGGATGGAAACTGAACAAGGAGAGATTTAACTGGAAATAAGGAGAAATTTTCTGACAGTGAGAACAACCAACCAATGGAACAGCTTGCCCCCAGAAGTTGTGGGAGTCACTTGAGACTTTCAAGAAGAGACTGGATGCCATTTATCAGAAATAGGGTAGGGTGTCCTGCTTGGGCGGCAGATTGGACTAGATGACCTACAAGGTCCCTTCCAACTCTGATTATCTGTTAACATCTGTTCAGTTGCAATTCTAGCATCTCTTTGACTTTGAATCTGATGACTTTCAGTACACCTGTAGCAAATCACCTGAGGCAGTTGATCTTTCTCATCAATATCTGAAAGCATTCCTTTTATGAGTCTATTCCTAGCACAGTAAGGAAGACTGTTAATAAGTTCTTTCTGAACTTCAGGTATCAGATAATTTATTGTTCCATCCTTCATACTTAGTAATTTTCCCAGCATTCTATCACATTTTGCGAAAAGGTTATTAACTGAAAGAACATTTTCACAGAATCCACTTGAGTGCCAACCAAAGTCACTGTGACATTAATAAGCCTTTGTCTCCAACAGTTTCTTTTATTTGGACAGTCCCTTCTAGATTCTGGATCAGAGGGTTCTGGGAATGCCATTGCTCAAGAATGCTGGAGCACTAGAAGTGAGCCTCTGAGGATTCACAAATCATGCTTTTACTCTTTCAGCAATAAGCAAGTCATCCAAGCCACTTATTAAGTCCCTGGTTTCTAATTGCAAAGTGGCAAGAGAACTGCTATCACTTGCTTTCCTCTCTTCACCTATGAAGGCATGCCTTCATTTTTGTCAGTAATGATTTGTGCATGCAACCCAGAAGTGGTATTCAGCAGGTTCTGACCAGTTCTGGAGAACTGGGAGCAGAAATTTTGAGTAGTTTGGAGAACCAGCAAATACCACCTCTGATTGGCCCCACCCCCTCTATTTTTTACCTCCCGAGTCCCAGCTGATTGGCTGAGTCTTCTATTGTTGCCCTGCACAGGAGAACGGAGCTGGAAAGCAGGTTAGTGGAGTTGAGAGGAAATGGGATTTTGCAGTATCCTTCCCCCAGGAGTGGGGAGGGAATGGAGATTTTACAGTATCTTTCCTTTGCCATTCCCACCAAGCCATACCCATCAAGCTATGCCCACAGAACCTGTAGTAAAAAAATTTGAATCCCACCACTGATGCAACCTTCCTATGACTCAAGAAGATAATCTGGTCTGTAGGAAAATCTTGAGAGATGAAGATAACTTCCTATGATTTTGTTGTTGTTAGCTGCGAAGCTGTGTCCGACCCATTGCGACCCCATGGACAACGTTCCTCCAGGACTTCCTGTCCTCTACCATCTTCTGGAGTCTGTACTTTGCTTCTATTCTGATTACTATAATTGAATCCATCTTTTAAAATTTTCTACAGGAGATACAAACTCAAAAGTAAACTGCTCCAAACTCGATTGCAGAAAATACGACTTCAGCAACAGAGTGGTCAATGCCTGGAACTCTCTCCCTGACTCTGTGGTTACATCCTCAAACCCCCAAAACCTTAACCTTAAACTGTCTACCGTGGACCTCACCCCATTCCTCGGTGGCCCAGAGGATAGAGTGCAGTCATTGCAGGCTACTTCTGCTTACAGCCAGCTGCCTGTAATTTGGCAATTTGGCAGATCGAATCTCACCAGGCTCAAGGTTGACTCAGCCTTCCATCCTTCCGAGGTGGGTAAAATGAGGACCCAGATTGTTGGGGGCAATAGGCTGATTCTGTAAACCGCTTAGAGAGAGCTGTAAAAAGCACTATAAAGCGGTATATAAGTCTGTGTTATTGCTATTGCTATTACACATTAAATGAATGACCGATTGCAATCCTTATATTAAAACAACAATATATTTTCTCTGTGGGCAGAATTTAAAACTTATATATATATATAATATGGTTCTTTATTTGAAGAAAAAAGTCCAGTTGAAATCTGCAAATGTGGGTCGGATTGCAGAAAAAAGTAAGGGTGATTCAGAAATACGATTTGCACTCTTTAATCTGATTCTTACTTAATGTGTATCTTTTATTTCATTTTTTTTTCTGGTCTTGCTAATGTTCTATGTTTAATATTCTGAATTGTGATATGGTCTATTGGCTATAATAATGAACCTATTATAGGTTCATGACAAAACAGTTGTCATAGGTTCATGACAAAACAGTTGGATTTATTGAAAGCTAATAACTGATCCTAAATACAGCATTCTTCATGGCTTTTCCAGGTCCGCTTCACTGCTTCAGAAGCTCTGAGTGATAAAAGTCAATTCCCTTTTTCCTACTGGATGCTGCCCAAATTAGGAATTCTCAACCCTGGAATTGTCCAGGTGCTCCTCCATTTCAGATGGACCTTGATTGGTCTCTTTGCTTCAGCCACAGGGAAGGGAGAGAATTTCATGAGGACATTGACTCCTATGCTTGTCAGGAATGGAATTTGTGTCGTTATATCGCAACAATTCTCAACCACCGAACCCACAGCGCCCTCCAGGGATGCCTTCTCCAAGTGGAGGCAAGTCAATGTCTTTGTTCACTTCCTGGAATATTTTTTTCTTTTGGGACAGACTTCTTCCTTTCCATTCAACCCTGAAAAGTTTGCCAGAACCCATTGAAGGAAAAGTCTGGATCATTGCAACCTTTGGGGAATTGCAAATAAGAAGACACACATCTCTCAGCTATGTCCATAATGTTTGGAACTTCTATTTTCAGTGGAAGGAGAAGCCACATGAGGGTTCCTTCAAACCAGATCTTTCTGTGCAATCACAGTTCGGGAACCAGTCTTTCCACTGTTCTTTTTCAAAAGACATCATTTCTCTCAAAGGCCGGAGAAGGTGCACTCAGAAATCCCCACTGGAAACAAAAGTGGAAAAAAGCAGGCTCTGGATCCGATATAACCACCTTGCTTACACTTTGATTAATACCCTGGCCCATGCCTTGAATGCTGCATATTCCCCCGTAGCCAAGAGGAGAAGGAAAGAGGTAGAAGAGAGGCTGGAGACTCGAAGGCTGCAACCATGGCAGGTATGGGGTGCCGGCCAGCGGTGGTTTCATACCTGCGCTGCCACCGGTTCGGTGACAGCTCGTGCGCGTGCGCAGCTCAGGCAAGCCCCAGTCAAAGTGCCTCCCAGCTGTTTTAATAGGGAAATCCGCTCAGCCGCGTCATTTAGCTGAGCGGATAAACGTAAAAAAAGAGCGCGGGCAGGTGGGAGGGCTCAAAAAAACACACAAACACCCATCGTCGGAGCTACCATTCACCAGCGCTACTGGTTCGTGTGATTAGCCGCGAACCGGCAGAATACCACCACTGGTGCCGACAAAGATCCATCAAACTTACCTTTCTTTGGAGAAGGAATACAAGGGATCCAGCAGCTAAAAAAGTACACCAATCAACTGAGAGGATCAAAGAGTCCTCTCAAATGATCAGTGCTCTTTTTTAGCTACCGATTCAGCCGAACCGCCATTTTTTTAAGCTACCGATTCAGCCAAACCGGGCCGAACCGGTAGCAAAAAAAATTGGCTGCCGAATTGTAATTGGGAAAGGAATAATTGATAGTAATAAATTCTAAACGAGCTACTTTTAAGCTATTGTAAAGCGTTAAAACATTATCAGACTTGTAGTACTATAGTTCAACTTCTTTGACTAAATTTTCCACTTTATTTCTCTTTATTTCTCCTCTCTAGCCACTGATACCATTTTTCCCATATTATGTAGTACTCCGAATCTTCTCTATCTTTTAGTTGAAAGGTTAATTTATTCATTTCGGTGCAATCAAGAATTTTTTGGATTAACAGCATTCCTATTGATCTGAACTAATGTTTCTCTAAACTTCAGCAAATTTAAGACAGGTGGATTTCATCTTCTAAAATTCCCCAGCTAATCATGCTGGCTGGAGAATTCTGGGAATTGAAGTCCACTTAAAGTTGCCAAGGTTGAGAAACCCTGATCTAAACTGTTGAAAAGGACAAGGAACTTATTCAGTGTAACATTTTTAGAATCTGTGCTAGAATTAGTTCTGCCCAAGACTAATAGTCATAAATCCAAGTTCCATCCTGGATTTGTCTCCTAGGTTCCCTCAGGACTTCGGGGCCAGGCTCAGGTAAAAGTGTGGGGCAACCATCACTTGGCTGAGGAGGGCTACATCTTCCACAACTCTACTACCGTGACTGTTGATAGCAAAGGCGCTTCAGTCTTCATTCAGACAGATAAGCCGGTGTACAGGCCAAAGCAGAAAGGTAAGAGCACTGCACGGAAGCATTGATTGAGTCAGCAGGAGCCTGATGTTTTGTGCTGGAGCCATTTCGATTTTCTCTGATTATGTTTTTCTTCTATTTTTTTAGTGCTAATCAATCTGTTTACCGTGAACCCAGATTTGCGACCAATCAACGAGAAGGTAAGGATTTCCCTAAGCCTGAGACTTAAGAATCTGTATTTCATGCAAATAGGCTGGATCAGTGCCTCTGGCCGGAGAATTGTGGGAGTTGACTGGGCAATTCTGGGAGTTGAAGTCTGCACATCTTATGAGGTTGTGAAACACTGGACTAGATTCATTGCATTTGAGAAGAATCTTGGATGACAGCCAGTGGGGAAAAATAGTCTTTACTTAAGTCTTGAGAGACTACTCCCGGAGTAGAGAAGAATACAGGTAGACTTCACGTAACAATTACCCTGTTTAATGACCATTCGAAGTTACAATGGTGCTGAAAAGTAACTTTGTGACCCATCCTTGCATTTATCTCCACCATCATTCAATCAATATTTGGATGCTTTGCAACCATGGGGTATTTACAGTGGTGGCAGTGTCCCACAATCATGCAATCGCCATTTGCATGCTTCACAACTGGCTTTCAATAAGCAGAGTCCATAGTAAAATCTCAAATTGAGGACATGCAGTCTTGCTTGACAACCTGCAGTGATTTGGTTAACAACTGCAGCTGAAGTGATGATGTAAGTACACCAGAGTCATGTGATATCTCATTTAAGGACTGTGTCACTTAGCAATGGAATCGCTGACTCCAGTTGTGATTGCTAAAGAGGATTTACCTGTATGCCAGATAAAATAATTTGTTTAAGAAAGACATGTTGGCGCTTTCTCATAATAAAGACATTTTTTCTAATTTTGGAAAATGAAAGGAAAGCCATCCAAGGAGTTGAGGTGGATCTCTACAAAGGAGAGAGAGGTTTTTGTGTGTGTAGGCACCCCACTTATGGAATTATCTCATCGGAAAGGCTTGACTGGTGCCCACATTAGCTTCATTGCATTGCATTCCATTGCATTTCAATAAATTAAACAAACAAACAAATAAATTTCCATGCCAGGTAAAGACTTCTTCATTTTCCCAGCTTTTTTATCCTGGTTTTAATTAATTGTACTTTAATGCCTATTATTTTAGATTTTGAGTTACCGATTTGCAGCTGCCTAATTTATGTTGTGTTTTTATTTTACATTTTGCTGTATATGCTTTTGCTTAAGTTGTGTTTTTTGGAAGGGTTTTAGTAGGAACTGCCCAAATAGCTTTGGCTGTTGAATAATTTTTAAAAAGCAAAATAATTAATTGGGTTTAGTGCCACAATGCCTAGTGGAATAAAGCTATTTAATTCTCTCTTTGTTTTCTTTCAGATTGAAGCTTATGTGCTGGTGAGTATCTATCTGGACCCAAAGGTCAAACCATTAGAGTATTTTCTTCGGGGGCGTCTACAGAGGCATTGATAAAATCAAAATGGAAGGACACCCTGCCCCTTTTTAGACCATTGTATATGCAATGCCCATAAAAAAAGGATGAGGCCTTGATGGCAAGATGCCATGTTGACTTTTTTTGACCTTTAGTGTATGCGCTGATTTCTCCCCTACACACACACACACACACACACACACACACACACACACACCTCTTTCAAAATTCTACAAAAGTTTTGCTTAAGGAATTAGTTTTCCCACTAAAAGTTAATGAACACAATGGCCCAATTACCTTCACTATCCTTTTCAAGGAATTGCTTGGCACAGGCCAGTGATGGTGAAGCTTGTGGTTCTCGGTATGTCAGAAACTTAGCAAATGCCTAACTTGATTCTGCTAACCTTGGCCCCTCTGAACTTAAGAGAAACAATTCTCTATCCCTCCCCCCGCCTCCTTATCTAAGCTACCCTGAACAGCAGCGTTGAGATTTGGCCTGAAATAGATAGAGGCCTGGTCAGCCCTAGCCCCACCACTGCCACTCAAAAAGACCACCACAAATTGTGCCATTTACCTTTGGATGGTGTTCCCTTTCAGTTGAGAGGCCCCTGCGGCCTACATGAGGCTGCTCCAGATCCCATGAGGCCTTTATTTTTGAAGTAGCTTCAGAGAAGGCTCTTCCATGGCCTCTGAAAATTGAATGAAAGCATGCCCCATTCTCATGTGATTTTCCAGAGGGTCCAGAAGCAACAACAAGAGCACTGCCCTCTCACACAACTTTCAGAAAATTCAGAGGCTGCACAAGAACACACCCCAAAATCACAAGACTATGAGCATGCTTTCAAGAATAGTTTTAAACTGCTCAGCGTGTCCTTGTGGCAAGATGGGTGGCAAACAAAATTAATTAATAAATAGAATAGTTGTTGTTGGGTGCCTTCAGAAGTTATGGATGCTCCATCAGTGGAGGTTTTTAAGAAGAGACTGGACAGCTATTTGTCTGAAATTCAATAGGGTCTTCTGCTTGAGCAGGGGGTTAGATCTCGGAGGTCCCTTCAAACTATGTTATTATGTTATTCTGCTCGTGAATGTTGGCAGATCACCCAAAACATTGTGGCGTGTCACTTTTGACACACATGTCAGGTTCACCTTCACCGGAATAGGCCATACCTCATTCAGTTAAAGAAAGAAACGTGGGCACATATGCTAAGTTTTTGTTTATATATAATAAGATATTAGAGTCAAGTAAATATAAATCTGGTTTACACGTTAACACTGTGTGCCAAGATTTCCTTAATTATAATTCATTTTTAAAAGGGCTAGTTGTCTCTATTCATCTATGTTGTGCCATGGCTTATAAATGTTAGAGGCTGAATCCGTTTAGCCCACTAAGCAAAAATTGTGATGTATTTTTATTTTTTACTTCTTATTAGACTTTGATGCCATTCATCTTATTGAGGCAATGTGTAAACTTATACATATTCCCCTCAGGTTCTGGGGAGTTATGTTTGCATTTTCAAATGTAGTAAGAAAGATATTTAGATATTGGTAACTAAGACCAATATAAGAAATGCATCTCTTTTCCTAGGATCCCCGAGGGTCTCGGATGGTAGAATGGAAAAACCTCAAGCCAATTTGTTGTGGTGAGTTTTAGACTGTCACAACTGAGCATCCCACTGCCCAGAGCTTCAAAGAGAAAGGGTGAGATGCAAATTGATTAAAGAAATAAGGATGAATCCTTTGGCTCTTCTATTTTCTGGTTGTGATTCATAAGGAAATTGGGCCACCAACGTAGCTCATCTCCTCTGATCTTCCTTTTCTTTGGCAGGCATCCTCAACATGAGCTTCCCTTTATCCGATCAACCAGTTTTCGGAGAATGGTTTATATTTGTAGAAATGCAGGAATACACATACAACAAATCATTTGAAGTTCAAAAATATGGTGAGTGAATAGCAGAAGTGCTAGAACTTGTTTTGAAAACACACTGATTTTGAGATGTCATCATCATGTTTGAATGAGCCCAGAGATTAGGAATGTCAGTGGAGTACAATCAAGATGGCAGCTGGGGCCATTCAATTGAAGCCCTCTCTATAGATGTTCCTATATAAACAGTTTCTGAAAAAAGTTGTTGAGTTGGTGGTGCTCGGGTTAATATTATTGTACTTATTGTGGTTGTCAGTAATATTTATATTCAATCATATTCAGACTTAATATGGTGGACATATGAGGAATAATTAAAGCCATCAAAACAAAAGGTTAAATGGCTACTGAAATCTTTGTTGAAAAGTCAAATGACTACTCCAGATCTGGACAGCCTAAATGTTAATGGACAAATATCACTTCTGTCTTGCTAGGTTTAACGTCACCATCTTGACCTGCGATGGCAATGTTCATCATCAGTTATGCTTATTAATATTCTTATTAATAGGTCTATTAATTAGATTAGAATTAGAATAACAGAGTTGGAAGGGACCTTGGAGTCCAACCCCCTGCTTAGGCAGGAAACCCTACACCATTTCAGACAAAGGGTTATCCAATCTCTTCTTAAAAACTTCCAGTGTTGGAGCATTTACAACTTCTGGAGGCAAGTTATTCCACTAATTAATTGTTCAAACTGTGAGGAAATTTCTCTTTAGTTCTAAGTTGCTTCTCTCCTTGATTACTTTATACCCATTTGATATCCTCTAAACTTTTATAAACTTTCATGTTAGAAAGGCTTGCTTTGGAAATCAAAGGTCTTTGGAAAAGTGCTATAAATAACCTCAGGAAGTTCTACCAGATTTTTAAATCCATTTATTTTTTGAATAAATCATGAATAATATCTGATTGCTTTTTGTTAGTTGTGTAAATTTATCTCAATATCGTAGTTATTAAATTCTATTCTATGCTTGTTTTATCATTTCCAAATGGAGAATATAGTATCCAGTTTCTGCTGTATTTTATCCATATCTTTTCCAACCTTATTTCATTCAAAAATCTATTTCTAAAACTAATTTAGCTTCTCAATGTGTAGTCTTGCACACTTGAAATAGCTTAGAATCTGAAATCAGAATTTCAGAACCCAGACAATAGGAGAATCATTTAAACCTTGCTTTTAAAGAAAGGCCTACTGGAGGATTTATGATGATTTAGAACCTTAATGTAAGCTTGAATCTTCTGTCTCAGTGGCCTTATTTTTTATAGTTACTTTTTACTTTGTACTATATAAAATTTTAGAATTAAATCCTTTTATTTTAAAACAACATGTACATGTCTTTTGAAGTAGCTCTGCTGAATTGAAACAGCGAATAAAAGAAGGAAGGAAGGAAAGAGGGAAGGGAAGGGAAAGGAAGGGGAAGGGGATTCTTTCAGTCACACCAACATGTAAATATGCCATACTATGAGCATCGGTGGCGCAGTGGTTAGAGTGCTGTACTGCAGGCCATTTCTGTTGACTATGAACTGCCTGCAATTTGGCAGATCGAATCTCACCAGCTCAAGGTGGATTCAGCTTTCCATCCTTCCTAGGTGGGTAAAATGAGGACCCAGATTGTATTTTTATAGTATAGTTTACTTTATTGTCATTGCACCTCATACAATGAAATTAAATGCCATCTTCAGTGTACATTATGACTATAAAAAT
>JAOYMU010000001.1:147093212-147103572 GCA_025802295.1 Psammodynastes pulverulentus | reverse complement strand
TCTAAACCTTATATTTATTCTCAAGCCAATTATAGAATAAACCCATATCTTGTAATATTCAATTAGTTCTTTCCCTTTAATTTCCAATATTAATCTATTCATTTCTGCACATTCTAATATTTTCCTAATAACATTTCCATCCCTTGGAATCTTATCACTTTTCCAATTTTGTGCAAATACAATTCTTGCCGCTGTTAGTACATATATAATTAAATATGTAATTTCTTTGCTGTAGATTCTGGGTACAAGTCCCAATAAAAATATCTCTAGTTTTAAATGTAGATGCTGTTGTATCATTTTTTTCAAGCCATATGTATATTTCTGTCCAATATCTTCTAGCTTCTATACACGTCCACCACATATGGCAATATGTTCCAGGTATCTGAGAGCATTTCCAACATCTTACAGTTTTATCTTTAAACATTCTTGCTAACCTTGCTGGTGCATAATGTCATCTATAAAACATCTTATATAAATTTTGTTTATATGCCGTTGACATTGTTAGTTTATAGTTCCTTTCCCATAGTTCGTGCCATCTATCTATATCAATGTTGTAATCAAAGTTCTTTGCCCATGCTATCATTGTTTCTTTAACTTGTTCATCTTCCAGCAAATAATTATAACATTTTAATACCCATCAAATAATTATAACTTTTAAAATCATTTTTTCCTCTGTACCGATCAATATCTTATCCAATTTTGGCATTTCTAAAAACCTTCTAGTTTAGCATCTTTTTCATATATTCATACTGTGTCATCTCTATCACTTGTTCCTTTAATACTTGTTTTAAGTTCCCCCTTTTCATTCAGTATCTCCTTGTTCCTAACTGTTTTCTCCAGAGGTGGTATTCAGCAGGTTCTGACCAGTTCTGGAGAACTGGTAGTAGAAATTTTGAGTAATTTGGAGAACCAGCAAATACCACCTCTGACTGGCCCCGTCCCCATCTATTCTCTGCCTCCTGAGTCCCAGCTGATCGGCTTGGTCTTCTTTTGTTGCCCTGCACAGGAGAACAGAGCTGGAAAGCAGGTTAGTGGGATGGGGAAGGAATGGATTTTGCAGTAACCTTTCCCCAGGAGTGGGGAGGAAATGAGGATTTTGCAGTATCCTTTCCTTGCCACGCCCACCAAGCCACGCCACACCATGCCCACAGAACTGGTAGTAAAAATATTTGAATCCCACCACTGCAAGGATATCACTACATTTATGGCCCTTTCTCAGTACTCTGTTCAAATACTACCATATCTACCCATCCTTAAATCAGGAGGAAACAATCTGTTGTAATTTTTGCTGTTCCATTGTCCTGATTTCTGACTGTGTTATTCCTAATCATCAACGTGATTGGTTTGCAACTCAGGCTTTCCAAAGTGCCTGTGAGAAAAGCAAAACTTACTAATCAGGGTATTGCAGAAGAATAAGAAACTTGACTTGGGAACCCTGCCTATTAGGATTATCCCAGCTGATTTTTTTTTCTAGCTTTCCTCTCTCACATCATTTGGAATCTCCAAAGGTAAAACAATGGAAGAAAGATATGAGAAGGCACCAGAGCAGAAACAGTCACGGAAAGGAAGGAGGTAGAGTCTAACGTGATAAGGCATGCAACTCCATGCATTAGAGTAAGAGAACTGAAATCTACCACTGTTATGTGACTGGGCTTTTAAGCAAAAGAGGAGGGGAGCAACTGACAAGTGCATGGAAACTAGCACAAAAGCAACAAGAATCCAATTCAACATCCTTGATTATTTTCCAGATTCTGCCAGGAGGAAAAAGGGTGGGGTGGGTGGGTGATAAGCTTGAAAAGAACTCAGGAAACAAAACCTGAATGGAGAAGACAAACACTGAAAGAGAAATGGCGGTGGTGGAAGTTGGCTAGTGACCAAAGGAAAGAGGATTGGCTATATTCTCAAATCCTCACCAACAACATGCAGGTGGCTATGCCTACCAGAGTCAACTGGCCTCATTTCCAAGACAATAGGTAACAAAGCATTAGAGCAGGGGTATCAAACTCATTTTCACCGAGGGCCACATCAGCGTAATGGTTGCCCTCAAAGGGCCACGTGTAACTGTAAGACAGTATAAACGTAACCAAATGTCTTAAAGACAATCGGAACTTTGCAGCTATCGCGGGCCACATAAAATGACGTGGTGGGCCACATTTGGCCCGTGGACCTTGAGTTTGACACCTGTGAGCTAAACTACTTGTCTCTGCAATACTACTGATTCTCTTCACCACTGGGAATTCTGGGATGTCCATGAGGAAGGGTCAAAAAATTCAAGATGGCAAATGCTTCATTTTAAAACGGGATGGGATTTCAATTATAGGGTCACAGGTGCCTCATGACTTTCTGGACACTCCCCATCCTCCACAGATGCCCTTCCTAGCATCTATTATTCATACCTCAATTGGTGGTTTATTCATCAACATGCTTATTTAAAGGGAAATAAGCTATTGTTTCGCTGGCATTAGCATACAATTGGGATTTACCCAGAGATAAGTGAGCCAAATGCCAGATTCTACATAGATTTGTTCTTGCCTCCTGGCATCATTTTCACTGTCCTGCAAAGAAAATAGGAGGACTGAAGATCTTGTTTTCCTGATTTGGGTTGTTGGCATCTGGGACAAATGAGGTCCCTTCTATTCACGGTAGTTATATTTCCCCTGCCACTACCACAGGCACATAAAGCTTCTTTAATTGTTCACCTTTTTCCATATTATTTCTGGCAGATCGATGGTTCTGCGGATTTTGACATATGTGTAAAAGACATGATGCCTGCAGACATCCCTGAGCATTTCAGAGGCACTGTGAACATTTGGGCCGCAGTAACAAGCACCGATGGGAGCAGGCAGGTCACCTTCGATGACTCTACCCCTGTCCAGAAGCAGCTTATTGACATAAAATATTCCAGAGATACTCGGAAGCAGTTCAAATCTGGTTTGCCATATAAAGGGAAGGTGAGTAGGATATTGCAATGGGAAGATTGTAGCATGATAGAGTACACTGTTCATTAAGAGGACAGAGGAAGTACTGGTTTAAGGACATAATGACTACCTGGGTTTGATAAAAGTATGGAATATTCTGATGCAAGGTGACAAATTGTTGCTCTCTCCAGGCTCACTCTCCCTTCCTGATTATGATTGACTATGTTCCATCAAGGTGGTATTGATTTTTACTGGCCACAGATTGACCTTCTTCAAAATGATTTGTGCCCAGATTGTCCCTTCAGGTCTCCCAGAGGTACATCCATCGCCACTGCGGTTAACAACCTTTTCCCCTCTTTCCTTTCACCCTTCTCAGCATTGTGGATTTCTCAAGGGAACCTTCTTAGTTACCATATTCTAGAAGTGCCCTATTAACCATTTGCTGAGGATGCATCCTCACGATGGAGCCTTTATTTGTCACCAGACCACTAAAAAAGTCGGCTGGAATTGGGCCAAGTGTTCCAGCGTGAATTTTGTGTTTTCCATCCTATGCCGGTAGAACAATGGTCTTCAAACTTTTTGAGGACCAGTGGGGGGAGAGAGAGGGGATAGTTCCGTGTGAGCGTCAGGTGAGTGCGCGCGCACACACATACACACACATACCCCTCCATTTGAGCAAGTGGCAGGCACGCATGCCTGCTGCTCGCACAAATGGAGCTGTGCTCATACACTCACCCACTCTGCCTGCTGCACGTGCAAGTGGAACTGTGCACACACGCACTCCCTCCGCCACTTCCATGGCCTGGTTCTGAAGGCTGGATTGGCCCAGTATTGGGCCACAACCTCAGGGATTGGGAATCCCTGCAGTAGAAGATCTTCTATGAAGGTTTTGTAGCTCATGTAGAAGAGGAGCTTCAGAGACTAGAGATTTGTTGGGCCTCAGTTGGCTGCCACAGGATCATTCCCTTCCAACCAGGCTTTTCCATGGCCAGTGGCAACTGGACATCTCATCTGCACAGTCTGTTCTTCCTCCCCCTCCTCTTCTTTTTTGTTACAGGAATACCATCTCTTGGGAAACCCAAATGCAGGTCTTCCATGAAGTTGATATTGCCAGTGGGGAAAAGCAAATTATCAACTCCATAGGATTTGTCTGGCAGCCCCCTCACTTCTCATTATGCACAAGTGTGCTATCTTGATTCCCCCCCCTCCTGACCCAGTCTCTTGAGTTTTCAAGATAACCTAGAACAGGGGTCCCCAAACTTGGCAACTCTAAGACTTATGAACTTCAACTCCCAAAATTCCTCAGCCAGCTTTGCTTGGGAGTTCTGGGAGTTGAAGGGAGTTGAAGTCCACAAGTCTTAAAGTTGCCAAGTTTGGAGAACCCTGAGCTAGAATGACACATTTCATTTTTGGAGATGTTACACATTGTCCTTGCAGGCAAGGTGGGATGGGGATTGATGCCTTTTGATTTGTGCGATGTTGAGGAAGGAGATTTGGCGACCTCTTCCTCAACTGGACTTAAAGCAGCAAACTGGACAACAATTCCAGAGGATTAAAATTGCTTAACCTCTATGGCTTAACGGAGAGCAACCTGGACTACAATTCACTAGACCTTTAGCCACCTTTCCTCCTAACTTTGTGAATGCCCTGAAGGTGGGGGGTGAAATGGATATTTCTATCCTGAATGTGCTAGGATCTGCAGTGGCTTACCATCTCTTCCACATGCCCAGACCAGTTATTTCCCCATGCCTGCCTTCTTAGCAGCACCCCACCCTAGGTTTGATGGCTTATTTTCCTGCTGGTAGATGATACCACGTAGAGGGGGAAGGACAGCAGGGGTTCTTCTCATCTCTACCTGTGTTGACTTGTCTCCTGATTCTTCAGGTTGAAGTCACTTATCCTGATGGGAGTCCAGCTGATGGAGTGACTGTCCGGGTAAAAGCGGAGCTCACTCCAAAGGACAACATTTACACAAGCGAGTTAGTGTCCAGAAGCGGTGTGGTGGAATTTGAAATCCCTTCCATCCCCCCTGCTGTCCAGTACGTCTGGCTGGAGGTGGGTGAAAGCCCTTGATAGGATTAGTGGGCTGGAATTGCCATTAATCTCATCAAAGGCACACTTTGTCAGTGGGGCCAGTGGGTGGAGAACATGGGGGCAACTTTATTTAAGAACATTAATTGGGGGAATTTCTTAATCCTTAAACCTCTTAATTTCCTTGCGGGTGTGTGATTTCTGGGGGATTTTTGAACTGAATGGGAATGGGAAGGAAACCACAGATCATGGGGCAGGGTACAGTGGAGTGTCTGGCTGGTGTGCAGGGCATCTCAGATTCAGTTTATGGCATCTTCAGGTAAATGGAGAATGGGATAAAAGATGAGAAAGTGTGTTTTCTACCTTGGTTCCAGGGAACATTTCTGTCAACTGAAGCAATATCAGACAGCATTAAGTTCTTTTCCATGGGTGGGTTTAAAATGGGCACAAACTTTCAAAATGATCAGAACGGATTAACATTTTTCGTTCCAGATGGTGGGGTGGAGAATCTGTTCAAAAAAGCATTTCATTATTTTGAGTCTCCCCATAGATTCCCACTTATTGAAACAATATTCTGTCCATTAATTAAATAGAAAATAATAGAGAAAAAGGGTATCGATACAGGATGCAGAGAGGAGGAGGAGGGAATTATCCAGATCTTTTTCTGTTGTTTCACTGGATGTCAATCTCCAAACAGCCCTGATCTGGCAAGGTTGCATCCTGTTCTGTTAACCGCAGGGCAGAGTCAAATCTGGGGGAAGATTAGATCGGCCTGGTCAAAATCTGCAAGATGAGCTGGGAGTTCAAAAGTTGCCCTTGACAGTGACTTTCTCCTTTCCACCTTTCTCAAGACCAAAGTCACAGCCCTTGAAGGGAAGCCTGCTGGAGATCAGTATCTACCCAACTACCTATCGATCAGCAGCTGGTATTCACCTAGCAAGTGCCACGTCCAGCTCCAGATGCCAGACAGGCCTTTTCTGGTAAGATGCAAGGCAGCTGTCGGCATCTTGTTTTCAGCCTTTTCAAGATGCATCTGATGGGGTTGCTCTGAGTCGGAACCTTTGCCTGCTGTTCTCAGCCTAGTACACTCGGAATGACTAATATCCCTGTTGAGGAAGCTGGGCTGCAGCCAACATGCCTGCTTTGGCTGGATGTTCCACTTTGGCTGGCTTTCGGAATTGATCTTGCTCCAGGGAAACACTCAATAGCCAGAATTCTTTGGCTGCCTTTTCTTAACAATGAGACTGCTCTGTATCTTCGCATCCTGAGCTGTGCTCTGTTTTGCTTTCCCCCCCGAGTATGGAGTGGATTTGGAAGATATGCCAGGTTCCAAAAGACCTAAGGAAAAATGTGGTCTCTTTTTTCGGAAGGCATTTCCTTCAGCAGTGATGCTGGGATTTGTTCCATGCCACCCTTTGAACCAAAGCCCCCTTCCTCAAATCCATGTCCTCCAGATATGCCAAACTACACCACTGATCATAGCAATAGCAATAAGACTTATATACTGCTTCGTAGCTCTTTACAGCCCTCTCTAAGAGGTTTACAGAGTCAGCCTATTGCCGCCCAACAATCTGGGTCCTCATTTTACCGACCTCGGAAGGATGGAAAGCTGAGTCAAACTTTGAACTGCTCATGTCAACCAGATCAGTCACTCGGGAAGGAAGGGGAAGGGGAATTAGCAAACCTTTATATGGCTGCAGTTGCCCCCTTTCTCTTTCCAGGTGGGAGAGGAGGCATGTGTTGCTGTGAAGTCCACTTGCCCGTGTAATTTCACACTCCACTACGAAGTTGTATCACGGGGGAACATTGTTCTTTCAGGACTGCTGCCTCGAAACAAGACTCGGGAGGGGAACAAAAGAACCGCCACCGATGCATCTCCTGGTAAGAGCATCGACCTTACTTGACTTCTCAGCTGTGACTCTGTGTTTGAGGCAGGGTCAGAGAGGGCTAGCTTCCTGCCTTGAGTGACCAGTCAGTGGCTCCTGCGGGTGGAGATGGACAAACAGCTCACCCCGCCTCCCGAGAAGCCATGGCTTTATTAACATGTGTGTATTTTCCACCCTGTTTCTTGTTTAGACCTGACCAGCTCTTCTGCTCCAGAACTGAATACCTGTATGACTTCTGTCTGTTTCTCAGTCACTCCAAACATGGCTCCCCTGGGCCGTCTTCTTGCATACTATGTGCGGGAGAATGGAGAAGGAGTTGCAGATAATCTGCAGTTTGCCGTCAAGCCTTTCTTTGAGAATCAGGTATCCAGCATAGAATGGCTAGTCGTGCACCTGGGTTGTTTGGCAAAGGATCCCGGGTGATGGTGGTTCTTCCCTTTCTTCTCTTCCTCCTCCTCTTCATGTTCAATGCCAGGTTTCGGTGGCATTTTCAGCAAATGAGACCAGGCCAGGTGACTCCGTATCTGTTACAGTGCGAGCTGCAAAGGGAAGTTGTGTTTGTTTGGCCACAGTGGACAAAAGCATTTATCTCTTCAAGCCTGGCTTCCAGCTGACAGCTGACCAGGTGAGCAGCATCCCCTTGGGAGTGGGGAATGCTTTGGTATCATCAAACTGCTGAGTCCAGGAGGAAAGTGGTGACATTTTAGAAACAATGTAAACCTAGCTCCAGTATAGGGATGGGCAAACATAGGATAGCCTGGAGCCTCACTTCAATTTTTTTGGAATAGCTAAGGCCCCAGTAGGCTTGGACATACCATTTCATCTGGGCAGGGGTGAGATATTTTTTCCTAGGTATTTTAGGAGCATTTGGAGAGCTTTTTGTAAGCTTTAAGAAGATGTAAGAAAACTGTTATTCCAATTCTCAGATTGGGTCAGAAATGGCTCCTAGGGAGCAGAAAAGGGCTTCAAATTGCCCATAGCTTTTAATAGATTGGACCAAGGTAAATAAACATTTTCTTATGCAGGTAGCCAATGCCTCTCAGAAAGCTGCAAGCAAAATCATGGATAGACACCTTTTCGCACCATTATTCCTTACAAAACCACATTCATAATTTTTTAAATTATGATCATTGCTGCATTTTATGCCAGTGTAGATTAATTTACCTGTTGTGTGAAGAAACGTTGGTTACGATCCCTCTTAAAACCCTTATTACTTAGAAACACTGGAAGACCATACCATACATATTATAGTAATTTGAAGACCTTGCCGTTATTTTTCACACATCAGAGTTGGATTTTGTTGATTGCTTCTGGAAAGCAGAGCCTTTGAGTATTCCAGCAAGATAGTTATTAGTCCCTGACATGCTTATGGACAAATCTTATGTTAACCTTTTGTGCAGATCTTCCAGGAACTTGCAGATTATGATGTGTCTGATGCTTTTGGAACTTCAAAAGAAGAAGGGCACTTCTGGTGGCCAGGCTCAACCCTCCACAAGCGTCGCCGTCGTTCTTCTATCTTTCCCTGGCACTGGGACGTTGCCAAAGACGCCCGCTGTGCATTTACGGTGAGGTCTTCCCTTCTTGCATAAATGTGGCGTCTGCATGATGTCGTTCGTGGTAGTTGTAAAATTGCCAGCAGACTGAGAGCGTAGTCAAGCAGAACAGCAGATAACAGATGAAAACCACTTTAGCACACTTCATGGAGCAAATTCAATCTTGTCTTGCTTTTTCTACCATAGGAACTCATCAATCTATAACAATCCCTTTCTCTGGAGCTACCATTTTTAAATGGGACATTTAATGGGTGATGCAGACACCATTATATAATACTAATAATAGGCTACATATCCTATTTTTGCACCATAATAAATGTTTTATATCTTTTGTTTTTTTTCACACCTAGTCTGTACTAATCTGGAGTAGCAAATTTGCAAAATGTCATATTTAGAGCTTACACGAATTTAATTAAATATTCTCTCTTTGGGGGCTTATTGTTGATCTGTTGATCTTATGATTTGTAATTAATTATCCCCTTAATTGCTCAAGCATTACTTTCTCTTTCCAAGAAAAGGAGCTTTTATTTCTGGTTTTCTCCCATTCTTTTGTCCGTTTTCAATAGAGGCTGTTATTTAGCAAATAAAAAGAATGAAACACCTAATTAAAGTTGTTTCTCAACATTTCTGTTACTCTTAAATATAAATTAACAGTGCATCGCTTTAGAGAGCTTTCCAAGGGAAATAATAGTAGTGGGAAATTCAGCACTAACTCAGCATAGATCAAGAGGTAAGCAATTCAGTGTTACTGTAAGTAAACTATAGGAGGCTCTCGGGCATAACACTGGATCCTGTAGTACTATAAGGAATGCTATTTTAACCAGTGAAATTATGAGAAAATAATTCTCAGTATTAAAGAATTCTAAGGTAATAACAACATCTTGCCTGCACTGAATCTTGCAACTCTAAAGTAACAGAAATATTCCAATAAAGGAGAATATTTATATAACAGAAAAAATGTTGCAGTTTGGCTAGTTACGGTAGGTTTTTCAATAAATTGTGTCTTTGGGCCAGGTCTCATATAGTAATTGGTGCTAGGAAGTTCCTGAAATTTTAGATACTCCAAACCAGGGGTCTCCAACCTTGGGCACTCAGCAAAGCTGGCTGAGGAATTCTGGGAGTTGAAGTCCACAAGTCTTAAAAGTTTCCGAGGTTGGAGACCCCTGCTCTAAATTGTGTCCATAGATGCTAAATGCTAAGAATACAAGAGGAAATCAAACTCACACTTTAAAGACCTCCAGAGCATTGGGTATCGGCCAGATCATAGAATATAGACTGAAAATCTTTTCAGAAGCCACTGCCAACCAAAACCCACCACTAGGGATTGAGTTTTCAGCTTTTTGTTCCATTTCTCCAAACCATTCTTGGAAGTTGCTCTCACAGATTAGCTGTAAAAGGGGTTTAAAATCCAGAGGGAAATCTACAAGTCACTAACTGAATATGAATGGAAGTCCTGGCTGCCAACTCTTCAAGAATTGGATAAGCAGCTTTCCTGATGGGTGCATTCAGATGACTTGCATAAAACAGATACAACCAGTTCTCATTTGCTGAAGCACAGTACTCAAGCTAGGGGCATTATTTTCATGCATCTTTACTATCTTTTATGCTGTCACAAAGTTATTAAACTATAGCATTTAGCAGTTATTTTTCGATTTAACAGGCATCTTTTTCTTCTCCATCATATAGATTTTCCACGGCAGACTTCTCTCTATGATCCTCAATGTGTTCAGTTACTAGAAGCTGTATTTTTTCTTAATTACCCAATTTACTTATGGATGAGAAGATATTAAATGGTTCACTCCCAATTTGTCATCAGTCTCAAGAGTGTCTTTGTGGACCAGAACACAGATACCTTCTACAACAGGGGTGTCAAACTTATTTTCACCGAGGGCCACATCAGCGTAATGGTTGCCCTCAAAGGGCCACGTGTAACTGTAAGACAGTATAAATGTAACCAAATGTCCTAAAGACA
>JAOYMU010000001.1:146814198-146828084 GCA_025802295.1 Psammodynastes pulverulentus | reverse complement strand
TCCCCCCCCCCCCCCGCTCCCTTTTTTCTACGTGTTTCCTTATGTCAGTGAGGGCTGGGAGCAGAATGGACTGTATGAGTTCTTTAGAGCAAAGATGCGAGCCCGGCGCCGCAAAGGGCAAGAGAAAAGAAACAGGTAGCGGTTTCATTCGTGTTATCCTCGTGAAAGTAACGAAACCTCATAGACAAGGTTGAATTTTTAGTACTGTCAGTATAGTACTGTAATATATACGTGATGCATAAATGGGGGACAGAAAAAATCTGTTTTTGCCTGGGTCTATATTTACTTACGGATAGGCAGAATGCGTCTCAACCATAAACACTTTCTCAAACGTACATGTGACCTTATTTAGGCTGGCAAACACTTGGCAAGTAAACCCATCCCATATTAACAAAGTTTACAGGATTGTGAAAGTTATCAAGTATTTCACCTTCTGAACCTTTTATTTTTTGGCTTGGCAATGAATGTGCATCAAGACTGGATCATATTTTAAATTCAGATTCACTTCCGACATTCATATTGCTACATATGCTTTTTCAGTATCAGTTAAAGACGTGTTTTTATTCCCTCCTTTTTCTGGTGCAGCGGCCCCTCCCAATCCCGCAGCAGGTCTAAAAGCAGAGGACGCTCTTCTTCCCGTTCCAATTCAAGGTCTTCAAAATCCTCTGGCTCCTATTCAAGGTCTCGCTCTCGATCCTGCTCCAGATCAAGGTCCTACTCCCGGTCTCAGTCCAGGTAAAACAAATGGGGGAGGAAACGAGGTTTAGAAAAAGGCGGTTGGGAAGATTTTTCTACTTGGCTGGTGACTATACCGTTTTGTAACTGTCTCCTAAGGAGCTTGAATGTTATTGTTGGAAAACTACAGAAGTGGTGTTTGTATAAGTCAGGAGTCAGCAACCTGCAGCTCTGGAGCCGCATGTGGCTCTTTCATTCCTCAGCTGCGGCTCTCTGTCGCCAGTCAGCTCCACAATTGATAGAGCTTTTGGTTAGGACAGGTAGAGGAAAAAGGACGCCGCACTAGGAGGAGACTCTATGGTAGGGGAACCGGATTTCTGGTCGGCTCCAGAATTGAACGGGGGATATTGAAAGGTTAGGACCTTTGTGGCTTTGAGTGCTTAAGGTTGCCGACCCCACAAGAGTTGTAGCTCTTGTGTTAAATTTATATTTTACCAACAAAAAAAATAAAGGGAGACTAGTATAGATTTGTTTCAAGCTATTTATCATCAGCTAGCCATACCCTTCTGGGATTCAAACCCAGGCTGCTTGCATATTAGGTAAACGTATTAACCTCTAAGTTACAGGTTTTCCTTGCTTTGTCAGCTATACCAGGGGAAAGATTAAGTGCTTTTTCTCCCGTGGGACCAGTCTATCAGGGCAACCTGGTCTATCCAATTATGGGATGGAGCATACTGCTTCCATTTTCCCCCTTCAGTCCAGGGGCTTTCACTGTTCCATGTTCCTTTTAGGAATACATCAGTTTCATTGAACCTTTAGATGCGGATCTGGTTTTTCACGCCTGACAGATACCTTCTGATTATTTCCCTAGTATCAGTCAACAGCTCCAATGCTTTTCTAAGGCTTTTTCTTATTGGTAGGGAGGAATCAGGAAACATAGTGTACGTTTGTAGTCTGTGGAATGGAACTAATTTTCACCTGTTTATTTTGTAGGAGTAGGAGCAGATCCCGCTCTTCACGAAGTCGCTCCCGCTCCAGGTCCCGATCAAAATCCTACTCCCCTAGTAGACGGCGCCGGTCTCGATCTCGCAGTCAGACACCTCCGTAAGATTTGACTTGTTCATTCTGCAAAGATTTTGGTCAGAAGGGGGCAAAAGGCTGAAATGTTTGAGGAACTATCTAACACAATAGTTAAAGCTGTATTTAAAAAAAAAAATCCTATGTAGATTCTTTGCCGTTGCCACAGTTGCAGTCGTCATTTAGTCATTCTTCAGCAAGTGTTAGCCAAGAATATATAAAAGGTCTGATTTACTACCTTCTGCTTACTGATGTAGCTCTGCAGCTGGATTGGGCTCTAGCTCAGGACCTCCCATACCAGAATCCAGACTTGGAGAGGAGAATAAAGGACATCAGATGCTGGTGAAAATGGGTAAGAAAGACCGCCTGTTTCTCACAGACTGCATTCTATTCCATGCAGTATTCCAAATGTGTTCCCTGTATGCAGCAGTCACTGCTTTCTCACAAGTGTGTTGAGGTTTCAGCTCCCAGAATTCTCGGCCAATGTACCTATTATCAAAAACATGCAATGAATCTGGGGCTTCATTTCCAATCAAGTTGGGAACAGAAGTGTGGAGAACCAAGGTTTACACAACACGTTCAATCTTTAGCTGCAGTTTTCAAATCTTTCGATAATTTTTAGTCATTATAATTCAGTAAGAAAACAGCACACTATATTTGATTTGGGAGATTCCAACACACTCAGGGGGTGGAATGGCTTGCATGTCCCATTGGCTCAACCACGGATGAGTGAATCTACCGTAGGTCCATCTGGATCATTCCTTTGCACATCAGGATTGGCTGCATTTTGCCAATAATGTCTATATATGGCAAGAATTGCAGTTTTACACTCTAATCTTGCAAAAAGGCTAAGCCTTCCAAGTATTTTCCTAGCTTACTTTGTGAAATATTTATTCAGGGTCCTGAATCTACTTCTTTATACAGGATTTTCTCTGCTGGAAGAATTTCCCTGAGGCAGATCTGTACGTGGAATGAGCAAAAATTGGTCTGGAATGACTGGAAGTGAAACACATAGACATGATTCTGTTGGTTGGCAACTGGAATATTTTTGTGTGGTTGATCATGCTATTCTGTGTCTTTCAGGATGGAGTGGATCTGGGGGCTTGGGTGCCAAGGAGCAAGGGATCCAGGACCCTATTAAAGGAGGGGATATCAGAGACAAATGGGATCAGTATAAGGGTGTGGGAGTATCCCTAGACGATCCCTATGAGAATTATCGCAGGAACAAAAGCTATTCCTTTATTGCTCGTATGAAGGCCAGAGATGAAAGTAAGTGCCCAGTTTAGCAGGTTAACAATAATCGGGACAAATAAACTTTGGGATAGTTTCCATAAGGTTTAGCAAGCCTTTGGCTAAAAGGGAATTCTTGTTTTAGGAAGATGTGTTGGCTGCTTTTGGTACTGACGCTTAACAAACAGCACAACAAGTTGCTGCTGTGAACCATCTTTTGTCTTTTTGAATGTAGTGTATGCATATTTCAAAGAATAAAAAAGAAGTATCTACCTTTCTAAGAATAATGTTAAGTTCTTAATGTTTGGACTAAGCTTGGGTGAGTTTGAAAGACACCCAGTAACAACTGCATGCGTTGAAATTGGGGGCAGTGCAAACCAGTAGCAAATCTTTCCCTTTGTATTGGCTATATAAATTTCTAGCATGTGCAGGCATGCAAAACGTTTTGAAATCAAAACTTTCAAGTGTGAAACTACTTCTTTTTTAGCGCATAAGGGGTTGATCATTTCAGAAGCGTTTTCAAGCTCCCTGATTCACAATTTCTATTTTTTCTGACAATTATATTTTTCTCCTAAAGGCTAATGGTGTTTCAAGTGGAGGAAGCCAGATAGCTACCAAGTACTGGGCAAATGAATCAAGAATCTACTGTACATTCTAAATCCCCAAGATAACCCTCTGCAGCCATCACAGCTCCATCCAGAACAGAGGGCTTAACCACTCAATAGTTACTTCTAGATGTTTAAGGATTTGTAACAAGAAAAAAAAATATTTAGGCCTTTTATATTTTTGTATATATCCTTTTGAGAAGAATTAAGAGGAGTGCTGTAGACTGACTCATCTGTAGCACCATCACATTTCCTTGCTCGTTTCAAAACATGAAGCATCCCTAGAAGCCCTGTCTGGAAACATCTCTTGTAACTGTGTGTGCCCAGAGATCAGCAGTTCTAAGTGATCGAAGGCTTGCCCGGAGCGAACTGAAAGAACCATTTTCCTCCCTGTCTAGTAGAATTGTTCTTTCACAGCCATCCATTTTGACATAAGGTAGCAACTGTTGTAGACTGACTGACTGTAGCTGTGAAATTTACTCATCTTTCAACTCCCTTCTGTCATGAGTCAGCTACCATCTTGTATTTACTGTTGCCTTCCAATAAAATCTTTTTTTCTAAATAAGGATGAGATGTATTAATAGGGCATGCCGCAACAGAATATTTTCTCGGTCTCATTTAATGTAGAGGAAAGTTTAGAGATTGTCTTTAATTTGCAGCACTGAATTGTACACTGCGTAATTACATCAAAATGCGGTAAAGAAGAGTCATTCCCTTATCTCTGTTGAGGTTTCTCTTCAAAAATCCAGTTAAATGCATATTTCAAGTTGTGATTCCCAAGATTTGTGCTTGACTGAAGAAACAACTTCTTTTGCCTCTTTCTAAAACTCCGGTTGCTGTCTGTCCGGCCTGAAAAGGACTAATGAGCCTAAGAAGCCATTTGTTCATATTCTTTCAGCTCTTGCAAGGCTTGTTCCATGGTCAGAGGCAGGGGCTTGTGCTGTTGAATATACTGCAAGAAAAAAACAAAGCCGGATAAAAGCAAGATAATGTACCAAACCACTCCAGGCCCACAGCTTTCTTTATTCTGACCGTTACATAATTGGGGCGCTTGGAATTATGAATTTTTGTAGGGGGAGATGTATTTTAAAAAAAATAAAAATTCTGCCAATCTTTAAAACTAAGATTGCAGCACTTTGAAACCACAAATATAAAATTAATGAACCTAGCAGGATCTAAAACTATAACAACATAATGGGAAACTATCAATAACATTCTCGTTCTAATGTCAATTATTAACATTGGTATTTTTTAAAAAATAAAATAAGTGTACCAAAATGTCTTTGCACTGGAAAGATGTTTGTCAAAAGTGCCTTGCTGGATAGTACATTTCAAAGCTTCGGGGCAGTCATTTATCCCAACTCATTCTTAGAAGATGTGTTTGGCTAAGAAATTTTGAAATATTCCCATTGTTCCTACAGTACACCAGCACTTTGAATGGGAACCAGAAATTAATTTTTGACCCAATGAATATCATGTAAAAATAACTCAATATGAAGCTACAACAGCTTTGTTTCAATCTATTGTGCTAAGAAATTTCCAAAGTACCTCAGAGGCAGACACATGCATAATGTATTGCAGTAATCAAGGCAAGGGATTACCAAGGTACAGCCTGAAACCAAATTCTATATTCCAGCAGTCCTGCAATTGTCACAGTAGCTTAAACTGTTACAAGTACTATGTGCTACAGAGGACACCTGTCCCTCCAAAGAAAAAGCTCTCAAACACAAGTTGGGAGTTTGCATACAGGTCATGACTGGTATGGTTTGGTATCATTTATTTGGCTGCAACTGGTATAGGGCAAAACTGGTTAACCTCACCCTTTCTGGAGATGGCAAATGGGATCACGGGGAGATCTCATATTGCCACCATGGGTTGCCAAGCCCTAACCTAAAAATAAATCTTCAGATGAGCACTTTATTTTTCAAAACCTTTCAGAACAGCTAAATGTTTAGATCAGTTGTTTTTCAGCCTCAGTGACTGTTAAGATGTACAGACTTCGTGCTGGCTAAGGAATTCTGAGAGTTGAAGTCCACACGTCTTACAGTTGCTGGGGTTGAGAAACATTGACCCAAACCAGGGGTCGGCAACCTTAAACACTCAAAGAGCCGTTTGGATCCATTTCCCACAAAAAAGAAAACACCGGGAGCCACAAAACCTACCAGGGGTTGAAAAGCTCAATAAATCGCATGCTGGTGGGTGTCACAAATTGGCAATTGTGACACATATTTTGAGTGACGGAGCCGCACAGAGGGATGAAAGAGCCACATGCGGCTCCAGAGCCATGGGTTGCTGACCCCTGACCTAAACAAACCACCCATTAAGAAAATGTCAGACCTCATCTAGTCCATTACTAGAACCAGAATTTTTACACTGATCCTTAACACTAGCTTAGGCTTCCTACAAACAACTCATCACCATTAAGCAGACTAGATTTAAGTAGCATTGTGCATGAACGTACTCTCCCTACATTTTTAAAAATACAGATGGTTTGTATAAAATAAAAGCAAACTTTAAACTAGATTTGATTGAAGCAGCAGTCTTAGCTGCTACATATTAATGAACGTTGGAATATTGAGACCACAAATGCAATGTAAAAAAATGAACATTTTTTGTTAATATTAAAATGTTTGGAACAATTTAACACACATACCCTTTTCCTTTATTTTTTTTGTTTTGTTATGTACACAAAACATTTAGTTTTATTTTTAACCAAAACAAAAAAGACACTGAAAATAACTTGTTGAGAGTATGGATTTAAAAAGCTTTTCAGTTGTTTAAAACTGGTTGCTTATGAGCTGAAATCTACTATTTAAAAATTTCAGCTATTGTTACTGAAACCCGTCAGCGATTCTCAAAAGCCAAAATGGAGGTTTTGTTTTATGACTGATGCAGCAACTAAGTTAATTCACCTAAATGATAGGCACTATTAAAAGAGGCATCTCTACTATATAAAGCATGTCCCATATATGTCCCAAGTACAAGAAGTGGGATACCCAAACCTTTCTAGATTAGCCCTTTAGATCTCAAGAATGAATGATAGTGGAAGCATTTACATTTTTATTTAAGACTCCATTTCTGGATCTCTAATGTCACAAAATGCAAGAATAAAACAATAAATTCAGCTCTGAAAAGCTGCAAAGTGGGTGTTTTTTAAGTGCACATAATCTAGGAGTTACAAAAATTACCATTTTGGCTTCTTCCAAGGTGTGATAGCGGTATTCCTCCTCTTCCAGCGACGCCACAAAGGAGGCATGAAGATGTCGATTGATCTCTACGGACTGCTGAATAAGCAGCAAGTTTTGCCTTAACATGTTATTCAAAGCAGAGATAGATGGATTGTATATCGACAGAGCTGCAGAAGGCAAAAAGATATAAGCATAGTTTAATTGCTCTGACCGGCTATAACTGGGTCTCGGGGGGGGGGCAGGGAGAAGCAGCTTGATCGCAGATATGGCTTCAAATCTAAGATGTTTTTGCTTCTGACAATCTCTACGGATGGGATCACCCCTCAGGGAGGACATGTATCTCAATGGAGTTTCAGACTTGGCATCCATTGGCTCAATTCCTGCTACCTTCACCTAAAGAGGATTTCAGATATAATCAGGGTTGCAGAATGCACCAGGTTGACAGAGGAGGGGTTTTTAAATTAAGTTCATTTACATTACAAATTAGTTAAATGACACTGGCCAATCAGGAGGAAGAGAAACAGTTTTGTTCCATAACGAAGTGCCTCTCAGTAAAGTTAAGTAAAATAAGGGTGGGCACTCATCAGGGGTGCAGAGAGGGATTACCTTCTATGACTTCCATGTTCAATTTATGGCCGCTAATACACGGAGCTTCAGCAGAGCTTTGCTGCATTGCGTGGCCAACAGCAGCAGGAACATCATCTATGGACAGGGAAAAGGAGACACTTTATGGCAGAGGGGCTGAGGCAACTGCACCATTTCTAACAACCAGTCTGCATCTTCATCTACTGCATGTTGACTGACTTACATTGTAACCTATGATAAGCAAGTGAGAAGGAACCGGTCTGAACAGCCGCTTCTTTCACCTCGATCTTCTTTATGGCTTTGGTGCCCTCGGGTGCCACAGAAGGGCAGCAGGGAGAAGATACATTAGACTGGATGGAATGAACTGTAGCACCCAAAAGATCATCTGACTTTTCACAAGACGATTCTCCTCCTGTTTCCTTAGGTGTGGGAGAAAATGATGAGGGCTCAAAGTCTTCAGAATACTCAGTATGGTTGAGGCTTTCCTCCTTGCAGGGTGAATAGCCAGCAGAACTGCTGCTTAGCTGCTCCGATATCTCCGTTTCTTCCAGGTTTTCCTCTTCCTCCAAGGACACAGCTGAGGTTTTAAAGAGGCTTTGAGGATTAGCAGGAGACAGAACTGTTTCTCCTAAGTTCTTGTCTGACTTCTCAACTGCTTGTATTACCTAAGAAAGATGTTTTTCTGTCAGCATGAATCAAGACTGCGGTACAAAATGGAAGTTTAAGCAAGCAAAAAAGAACACATTTCCTTGCAATATTTATCTTGGAACAAATGAACAGATGTTACAGATTCCTTCATCCTTACACATTAGTCAGAATAACGACTTTTTTTTCTGACAGCATTAGCAAAAAGCAATCATGACCCAACAATCCAGAATCTTTGCTTCCTTAATAAAAGCTCTAGGATGACACAGACCAATACCAATGCATAGATTTTTAGTTCCTATTGAAAACACAAGAGTTGCTTTACCTCTTCTTTTAATTCTGTTTCCTGACAGGGTTCCAGTTCATCCAGGCTCAAAATATTCATTCTGAAATCTATTAGCAACAAGAAATATCACTTAGGGTAATCTAGAGATAGAACTCAATCTATCTTATGAGAAGGCCAAGTTATTGCTGATATCTGGCCAATTTGATCATGATTTCCATTTCAACATTTGCTTTTTTTCCACTGAAAAAAGCCAAGCTTTGTAAGTCACAGCTCAAAAATGGGAGGGAAGACCAAGGCCAAAATATGCATAAGATTTAACTGCAATTCTAATAATTTAGTTTTCTGAGATCTCAATACAGGTCTGGAAAAGTTACTAATGCCGGAAAATATATTGCATAAAATTCATGTTATTTTCATAATTCTGTAGTACAGCTAGTTCTCAGGTTATGATAGGACCAGGATTGCTGTCAATAAGTGATAGGGTTGTAAAATGTGATACTATATGATCACATCATTTAGTGACAATCCAAGCAGTCCCAGTTGCCACTGTAAGCACAAGGAACAGGAATCCAAGTAAAAGGAGCACAGGGGGTACTGCAGGGGCTGGGGGAGCTCAGGCGTAGGCTATACACAGGTTAAAGGGAGGCCAGGGAAGGAGTGCTATGGTGCCATGTAAGCACAGGAAGTACAGCACTGTGCAAATGCAAGAAGGCGTTTCTATGGAGGGTATAGCAATAGCAATAGCACTTCACAGAGCTTTAAAGCCCTCTTTTAAGTGGTTTACAGAGTCAGCATATTGCCCCAACAATCTGGGTCCTCATTTTACCAACCTCAGAAGCATGCAAGGCCGAATCAACCTGGAGCCAGTGAGACTTGAACTGCCAAACTGCAGTCAGCCGGCAGTCAGCAGAAGTAGCCTGCAGTACTGCATTCTAACCACTGCACCACCATGGCAAGGTGCATGTGCAGACAATTCAGAGGGACTTAACCCATGGACTTTGCTTGTGGGAAGCAAAGCAAGCAAGCAAGCAAGGCTTCAATTGGTGATTACATGACTATGGCTTCTTGGATTGTCTTTGCAATCACATAGCAGGTACACAAATGCCTGGATGGTGATCACGCGACCACAGAGGTTCTGTGACCGATAGAACATCAAGGATTGGATAGTTGTCCATTTGTTCAGCACTACCGTAACTGAACAATTGCTGAACAAATGGATGTAAACCAAGGACTACCTGTTTCTCCAAGGACATCCTTTGAAGAAAAATGTCAAACCATTTCCCATTCTTTTTAAAAACTATTGCTTATCTTTTACTTTGAGACGCTCCTTTTCCTAAAAGAAATAAACCTAAAAATCAATTGTGCTATTTCTCCAGAGACTCTGGACAACTAATGGGTTTACTGATCTATTTACTTTTGTATAGTAAAAACAGATGGGAACTTGGTAGGTCTTTCAAAGTTTGCTGAACCCAAATACAGTAAATTACAATTCAGAAACTTTGGGACCACAATACGTTTTTACTCCTTCCAAAGAGCATGCCGTCACAAGGTGATCTGTTTAACTCACCACTGTTGCTGGAAATATCATTGTGTATATCAGTCACCTCTGAGAACAACTCATCCAAGGATCGGATTATACTCCGTTCAGAAAGAGATTTTCTCTGGCTGTTGGAGCTCCTATTATGGGATATTGTATCTGCTGGACTGTCTTTCATAGATGGAGAGGAGGAACAAGAAGCTACATGGCTTGCTCTTGTATCCCTGTTTGGTGAACAGGGAGAGCGATATAGAGGTCTGTTCACCTGACTTTCTTCAGGCAGAGATCTTGAACTGGAAGATGTCTCTGGTAGCAACTGGATCAGGATGAATGCACAGAAAGGGAAACAAGCAGTGAGGGAAGAAGGAAAGATTAGGATATTTTACTAATTTTGGCATTCTGTAATATTAAAAGAACTAAACATTCCAAATAAATGTCTTCAAAATAATTCATTTGCAATAGAAGTTTTTTCAGATGAAACAAAACATAAAGGATCTTTATGTTTTATAAAGTATAGATATTTATGAGTGTGCTTAGGATTATATTTGAAGACAACTGGGATAAAAAGCTCCTACCTGAAGCAGCTAATCCTTACTGGTAACATTTGATTTTTAAAAATCAGTGGCTCCATGCCTTTGGATCATCAGGTTTCGAAATATTATGTTCAAACTTTTAAATAGAGAAATCTAAGCTGTGGATTCCATGTTCAGTAGAAAAACAATAGTGTTCTAAATATTGAATTCTCAGGTGTAGAGAAAGTTTCCTCAGCCATGAAATAGAGGAGTCAGACCATGGATTTAGTAAGTACCAACCATATAAAGGTAGTTCTCAATTTACAACTGTTCACTTAGTGACCATTTGAAATTACAACAGCATTCAAAAAAGTGACATGACCATCTTTCACACTTATAACCACTGCAGCATCCCCATGGTCATGTGATTTATATTTGGATGCTTGACAACTGACAACAGTTGCAATGTCCTGTGGTTACTTAACAACTGTGTTAACTAATTGAACAACTGTAGTGATTCACTTAACAAATGTGGCAAAAAAAGTGGGGTAAGATTTACTTAACAAAATTCTCATTTAGCAACAGATATTTTGGGCTCAATTAAGTGGACGACTGTTTTGTGCTTGCCAACAAGTTCCAATGTTGAGAAAAATAAACATGGAGATGCAAGTTGGGTCAAATTCCTCTTCACCAACAGCTACCAGTCCAAATCAAGATAAAAAGAGCTCAAGTTACCTTTCCATTCGGTTTGAATTCGAATTTATCTTCCTGTCCTTTAGATTTTTGGGGAACTTCTTGCCTGTGTCTATCTGCATCTTCCTCGCTATCCCCAGTTACGTCTGCAAGAGTCACATTTTTCGTTTCAGCCTTGACACTCTCCTTCAGCCTAGCTGTCTTTTTCAGGAACTTCAGACCGCCTGTCCTCAATTCAAAATTGTTACTAGATTCACTCAAGGAGAGTTCAACCTCCATCGCGGGTATCTGCTCCATGCTTTGTTTAGTCTTCCGGCTCTGGATCTTGCTCTCTATTTGTGCCAACTTTCTGAGGATGGCATTTGATCTCCCCTTGGAGTCAGCACCCAGTCCCACCCTCGTGACAGAACCCAGCCCCACTTGCTGGATGTCCACCTCCACATTCTGTGGCTTCTGCTTGAGGAACCGGCTGCCAGGCTGTGCCAGTCGGGTGGTGTCAGCAGGACCCACGTTTTCCCTTTCTACGCAAGGGCTGTTCGAACTGGAGAGGTTACTCAGGTCACTGTCGGTGGGGATCACGGAAAGACAGCTAGTGCTGCTACCGGAGACCCGGATGGTCGGCCTGCTCTTGCCAAGCCCTTCTTCCTCCTACAAATCAAGATTAAGATTTTTAGACTTAGAACCGAGATAAGAGTGTGCATATTTATAGACGTTAAGGTAAACCAGCCTCGTCACCATCACCTGCTTCCCTTTCGCGACGACCCGCTTCCCCGCCAGGAGGGCCTCGGCCCGAGTAAACTCCTGCCGGCCACCCCTCCGCATTGTTTCGCAGGATCGCGTCCTTCTCCCCCGGCCCAGCGCTCCGTTGTTTAGCAACTGCACATAACCAGTATCTCTGATCCTGATTCGTCCAGAGCCATCCTAGCAGGACTCCCTCATTGGCCGGGAGGTTGAAAGCCGACAGCTAATTAATTTCGCGTCAGAATCAATGCGACTGAGGCGGCGCTCGAAGGGAAAAGACCAATCAGAGAAAGGACGCCTAACAGCACCCAATGAGCATCCCCAACGACGAAAAAGGCGGGAAAATAAGCAATTAAGAGCGAGGGATCGTTTCTAAAGGCGCGCGGTACCGGAAGTTGGCCTCTGGCAGCCGTTGCCTCAGCAATAATTGTTCTCTGCTGTCTTTCGATGGGATCGCTCACCTTGATTTTGGCTTTAGCTCTGTCTGTGCATGGCACGGTCTATTTCCGGGAGCAGTTTCTGGACGGAGGTGGCGGCAGAAGCAAGGGCGGGGCAAGGGGCGGGGTCAGGTCGGCAAGTGATTCGGGTGAAATGATTCCTTAACCCGTTTTGAGGGTTGCCCGTTTGGATTAGAAATGAGGCAAGGACTTGAATTCGGGCAACGTGCTGAGTCATAAGAACTCAACTAAAGTTAATAGCCACACTGAACATGTGCGAATATATAGGTAGTCCTCGACTTATGATCACAATTGAACCCAAAACTTGCTAAGTGAGACATTTCTCAAGTGAATTTTGCCCCACTTTACAACATTTTTTGCCACATTTGCTAAGTGAATCACAACAGTTGTTAAGTTAGCAAGCGAATCTGGCTTCCCCATTGACTTTGCTTGTCAGAAGGTTGCAAAAGGATCACATGACCCTGGAACACTGCAACCTCATAAACGTTTGTCAAGCAGCCGAATGTAAATCACATGACCATAGGGATACTGCAATGGTCATTAAGTGTGAAAAATGGTCATAAGTCACTTTCTTCAGTGCCGTTGTAACTTTGAACAGTCACTAAGTGAACTGTAGTAAGTCGAGGATTACCTGTATTAACTCTTCGCTGACCCGTCTGTAAGCCAGGGGTGTCAAAAACTCATGTCACGACATCATGTGATGTATCGTGACTTTTTTCCCGTCGGCTAAATGGGGCATGGCCAGCATGTGACACATCCGGCCCATGGGTCTCAAGTTTGACAGACTTGATGTATGCCATAGGAACTCAGCCACAGTCTTTTAAAAGTTAACGCTTGGTATGAAAAGGGAAGACGTTCAAACAGTGATGAAATAGTATTTACATTAAATTCTCTATTACGTAAACCTGCTTTTTAAACACCCTGCTCCTGTAAATGAAACCACTGAATCTAGGCTGCAAAGGCTGGAGAACCGTTAACCCTAACCTAAATGTAATGGATCTGATATTGTGCAAAAGGTGGAAGGATTAAGGAGGGTAGGGTATTCCCTCTGTGATATGGGATCAGTTATTCCCAATCTGACACATACCGGTAGTTTGTGAAAGGAGAAAACTTAAGGTTACCAGAAAGACAGGTTATACAGACTCGTCCAAAAGTATTGATACCCCTCCTATTTTTTTCAAAGAATCCCAATTGATAGTAAAATAAGTTGAAACTGACACAAGTAAATGGCATTCTTTATGTCCATAGAATAGACACTTTGCTTTTGATGGATCACTACACATATTCTTGTAAATAATTACATGAAAATGGTGTGAACATAATTACTGGTACCATTAAAAGATAAAAGATCCTGGACTTTAGTGACCTCAAGGAAACTATTTACTTTCATTAGTATCATAGCTGCCTTTCATCTCATAATCATTCAGCCTGTTTGAATGGAGTTTGAATGGAGACAAGTACTCGGCCATTTTGTGTCATTGTGTACAGCTTAGTGGATAAGTGATCTTGGCATTGGGGATTTAGTCATCTCTCCCTTGTCATGGTCAGATCACTCTCTTCTCCGGCTGGACTTTCCAATCGCTGCCCCGCACCGCGGGGAGGCGGAACCTGATTCTCCAAGATGGTTCCGCCCCAGGCGCCTGATGGACCCCGC
>JAOYMU010000001.1:146796324-146814098 GCA_025802295.1 Psammodynastes pulverulentus | reverse complement strand
TTGTTACCCGCCCCGAGTCCCTTTGGGGAGAGGGGGCGGGCTATAAATCAAAATAAATCAAATCAAATCAAATCAAAAGCTAAGTGATGTCTGAGGAGGAAAGGAAGAAGGTACAGTAATAGTTAGGCATGGTAAAGGCTGTAAAACCATCTCCAAAGAGCCTCATGATCCTTGTTAATATTATCAAGAAATTTAAATTTGAAGTCTCTGGGACCTTAGTCAACCTCCTGGATCATGGCTGAAAGAGGAAAGTTGACAAGATTGAACAGAAGGGTCAATGAATGGAGGATCTTCAAAACAGACCCTGGATGATTTCTGTCACCGTCTGACTGAAAATGGCTCCATCATGGAAAACCTAGGAAGACCCCACTTCTGAAAGAAAGTGACATGAAAAAGCCCCATTGGAGTTTGTTTGTTGACAAGCCACAGCCTCTCTAGAAGAACCTCTTTTGAACAGATGAAGCAAATTACAACTTTTGGGTGTCACAGCACCTCTATATTTACAGAAGAAAACACAATGTTTTTAAAGAAATACCACCATCCTTATTAAGACATGGAAGGGGCTCCATCATTCATTCAATCAAATCAATCAATTACTATAACTGTATAATGTTACCGGGGCTTGAATCTGTTCAGGGCACATTGAAATAAGAAAACTGTCTCAGCCATAGGTCATGCTCATCCAAGAGGATAATGACCCACAACATGTGGTACATCTAAGACAGGAGTGTCAAACTTGCGTTGTCACAGTGGCATCACGTGACGTATCGGGACTTCCCCCCCCCTTCACTAAACCAGGTGTGGGCATGGCCAGCATGTGACGCATCCAGCCCACGAGCTGTCAGTTTGACTGCTCTGATCTAAAAGGACCTAAGAATGATTGAAAAGCAAGAATTGGACTGTTCTAAAGTAGCCTGCTATGAATCCTGATCAGAATCCAATATAATATTATGGAAAGAGTTGAAACTCACAGTTGGGAGGAGAAACCCATCAGATCTAAGACAATTAGAGAAGAAGATAGCTCAAGAAGAATGTGATAAATTATTCAGAGCTACAGAAAATCTTGATTGCAGTTATTGCCTCAAAAGGGTGTACTACAAAATATTAGGAATACTGATAATTATGTTCGTGCCATTTTCATTTGTTCTGTTGTTTCAAGAATTTGTTAAATCATAATCAAAAGCACGGCTACTTTATTGAGTATGGAACAAATAATGATGGATGACATTTAATTGTGTCAGTTTCAAGTTATTTCACAGCAAATTGGGTTTCCTTGAGGAGAAGTGGAAGTTGTCAGCCAATATCATTGACAACGTAGAGGTTGTAAACCAATATCTTTGGCCACCCATAAATGTAATAACACAAATATGCAGCAGCCCCATCCAGAGATAGTACAATCTAGGTTTTTATTCATTTAAAAAGCTTTCATGCATAATATATTTTGCAGGAATTTTTTTTCATTATTAAAGGATTTGCTGATTGCCTAAAGAGTCAATCAATTAAAATATAGATAAATCCCCAAAACAAAAGAAAAATAAATCACTGTGTAAATATTATCTTCAGGATGATACGGCAGTGGAGTCCTTACTGCTCTCTGAGCTTGGTTGTTTGCTTGCAAACATTTCATTACCCACCTGGGTAACACCAGTGCAGTGAGTGTGGGGTTTGCTCCTTGTTTACATACAGTAGCTTTCCCTGTCAGTTTTGATGGGGATGTGGTTTCTGCTTGATTGTTTGTAGTTAATCCCAGTTTATCTGGGTGTTGGCTGCTGGAGCGGATATATTCTACTCTTTTTCCTTTTAGCTTTTTAATTGACTCAATTAGGAAACTGTGACCAAGCTAAATTGAAAAACACTGCAGAATTCCTGGAAGTTGGTCATTCAGGCAAATCAGCTTTCAATGGACACAGAAATAAACCATATTTACACACAATTCAAGAGACAATAAAAAAGCTATGAAGGAAAAAAAGCAAAACAAATCCTCTCAGCAGCAAACACTCAGATAAACAAGGATTAACCCTAGGCAAATAAGCAGAAAATAATACCCTAAACAAGGAACTATCAAGGAGAAAGCAACACCCTCCACCAAAACTGGCCAGGCAAACTATTACATACAAACAGGGAGCAAACTCCACACTCACTTCCACTGATGATATTACTTAGTTGGGTGATGAAATGTCAGCAAGCAAACAACCATCTCAGAGAGCACCAAGGACTCCATTGTTCAACCCTTCTATGTTCTCTTGTGTATATTATATATTGTATAATATAGTACAGCAATTCAGAACTCTATAGAATTAAATAAGTAGTGTTACAATGTTTCTAAAATATTTAATATGATCCCTGCAGTCAACTATGACTTTCTTTCTTGTCTCTTTACTGAATAGGTGATTTCCAACTACTCTGTAGCAGTTGTAACCACTTCCTGCAGGAAAGTCATGTTAAGAATTAGCTGCAAAAACAGTGGTCTTGTGGATGACCAAAAATCTTTTGTGGTTGTAGCCTGTATTTAACTGCTAGTTTCTTCAAAAGAGTAGCTGCTGATTTTAGGACAATTAAGCATTTTAGGACAATTAAGTCTGAATTGACAGCATTCTTCTTGAATTCCATTTCCATGTCTTGTAATTTTTACTTGTTGAGTGCTTGTCATTTTAATCTGTTTTTTTGTCCAAGTTTGCAATGACTGCATGTACATGGATAGGTCATAGGTGCATATATGTACATGTATGTAATATTTTTGAACATATAATATGTATGGGTTATCTATCCACTCCAACTTTTTATATCTATCATTAACCCTCTGCCTGTTATGTATTGTATTTACTATACGTTTTGTTTGTCTCTGATTTTGTTTATGGTTCCTGGCTTGCTATGACCAACAGTTCCATTTGCTGACAAATATTTTCATTTTTGTTAACAGCAAAATGGAAGGAGAGATGGGTGGTCTCTCAGTATAAATCCAACTATGGAAAATTTAGGTTGACAGCTGGAAATGTTTACGGCGATCGTGAAGCAGACAAAGGTTTGGAGTTAATGTGAAATTCATAATTATGTATATGGATGCTCATCATTTGGATATGATTTCTGTTCCTTAGAAGATTTTTTTTAAAGTTCACACTGAGATTATAAGTACTAAAAGCCAGTCATGAGAGTATGCTTTTGTCTTCTCCCCACCTGTCCTTGGTTCTAAGTCAGAGGTCATTCTGTTAATTTTAGGTTCATAGTCTTGGGCATGTCCTATATACACAAATGGGCCTAGCTGGAATGACTTGCCTCCAGAAGTTGTGGGTGCTCCAATACTGGAAGTTTTAAAGAGATTGGACATGGGCAATCATTGTCTGAAGTGTTATAGGGTTTCCTGCTTGAGCCAGGGGTTGGATTAGAAGACTCCAAGGTCCCTTCCAACTTATTCGGTTATTCTGCTTGAATACCTATCCTCCCTCCCTCCCTCCTCTTCATTTATTCATTGCCTCACCCTGCTCAGCAGTTTGTAATGTTATCTAGACACAGACGCTGTATTATCATAACACAGAACGTGAAGCTTTAAAAAGAATTATTCTCCATTTCCAATATCAGTGTCTGAAATGTGACATTCGTGCTCTCTTTCCCTTCCCCACACTTAAGGACAACTGTTGTGCTTTTATTGTTTTCTAATTATTATGATAATCAAAGCACTTTGGCAATTCTATTTACAATTTTGGTGTCTGTGTGAAATGATTTCTCATATACTCTAGGTCTGCAGACAACTGAAAATTTGAAGTTTTATGCCATCTCATCACGATTTAAACCATTCAGCAATAAGGAAAAATCATTGGTAATTCAGTATACTGTAAAGCATGAACAGAAAATTGACTGTGGTGGTGGCTATGTGAAATTATTTCCCTCCAATCTGAACCAAAAGAATATGAGTGGGGAGTCTCTTTACTATATCATGTTTGGTGAGTTGCTTTTGATAAACTTGCCTAAAGTCGTGTAACAAAATTGGCACTAACTTTTTGCACTAAGACCCAAAATTAAGGAGGAATCCTCAGCAGAGGTATAAAGCTATAAATTAAAATTCATCTAAGATAAATTTGACTAAAATACTTCCAGAGCTCCCTTTTAGCTTTTATATTAGGGGCTTTAATCACAGAAGATCCTGATAGTGGTTCTTACATTTTTATCTGCAGTTATTACTAGAGATAAGTAGAACGTTTCATTATTTAGAAAGTCAAATATTTGATAAATCTGAAATAATCTGAGGCATTTTCTGAACTTTAAATAATACAAAAAAGCAAACTTTATTATCTGTTTCAGGGCCTGATATATGTGGTTCTGATACAAAGAAAGTCCACATCATTTTAAACTACAAGAACAAAGTTTATCCTGTTAAAAAACAAATTCGCTGCAAAGTAAGTATAAAAAAATCATGATAATTAAAAGTTGTGATCCCCAATATTCTGATCTTGAGCCATCAAAGTCAAATAAAAGATGTCAGTTAACCGTAATCAGAAAACACCAAATTTGTAAGCTAAACTGGGAAACTGAAAAAAAAAAGGCATGGAAGAATATAATTTGTTGCCAAGAAAACTATGTTCATATGCCCATATAATTTTAAGGAGTCATGCATGACTCAAAAATACTTTACTGCAATATGCTTTAGTAGACAAAACAACACAATGCAGGTGCTATTTGGTTAAAACTTCTATATGATAAACTTAACATCCTATGCACATTTACAGAGAGCAAATACTTGTATGAATACTTTACACATTTACTAGAGTTGTGTGGTGTTGGTGCATACTCTTATGGCCATCTGTCTGAAATTAGTTTTACTGAAGATGTTGAAAGAAAACAACATTTATCTTTTCCCACATTTTATTTAGGTGGATGGATACACACACCTATATACACTGGTTTTAAAATCGGATCACACATATAAAGTGAAAATTGATAATAAAATGGTGATATCAGGCATTTTAGAAGATGACTGGGACTTCTTGCCACCAAGGAGAATAAATGATCCAGCAGTGAAAAAACCAGAGAATTGGGATGATGAAGCTGAAATTGATGATCCAGAGGACACTAAGCCAGAGGTGATGCTGCTCTAGGATAGAAAGGCACAATCCCCTGTCCAATGTGAAAAATCCAGCACAAGGGCATCCCCAACAAATGGCTAACCACAAGGAGAGTGTGTGTGGATCTTATGATAAAAATAGTTGTCCTAATATTTGACCAAATACTATTCACTTGTAATGTAGGGCTTTGTGAGAGCAAAGCATAAGCATTCATCTTAGGAATAGCCTTTTTAAGGTTTAAAAAATGCCATTAGGTCTTCTCAGGCTGAAAGTACTTTCAGTGAATGTTCCCACCTGGCAGTTGCTGACAAAATTTTTGTTGTTCTTCATCAAGTCCAGTCCATTTTTAAAGTACAGCATCCACAACTGGACTCAGTGTGCCAAATGACCTTAGGTTAGTGCTACAGAGATTAGATTAGTGCTACAGAGTTACTACTTCTCATGAGATAGAAACTATACATCACACTCTTTTGTTCAGATTATGAGGGTCTGAACAATCCTTAGATCTTTTTGATATGATTGATGGTCTACAATCCTGACATCCTTTTGCTATGTATGTACCATTGCTGTCATTTGAATTTGTCTTTCCCAATTATTGTTGATTTCAGTTAGTGTTCATTCTGTCAAGATCAGATCTCGCCCCCTCTCCCCCCCCAATTCTGTGTCAACTGCAAATTTGATAAAATCCCATCCACCAGGTTTTTTTTATATTGATATTGTATCGCATCATATATTAATAATAGATTATATAATTGAAAGGTGGTAGGTGATGTAATATGCAGATTGAGGAGTAAAGGAAGAAAAAACCACCCACTCCTCAAAAGACTCACCCACTAACATCCTTTTATTTGTTTAGGACCTGGAAAACCACCATTCTGGTTTCCTCCTTTATAGAAAAAGGTGCACGAGTGGTGAACGGGAAAAGCCAGCGTGTAACTTGTCTAGTAGGAAAAGCATGTAGCAGGTCTTATAAGTTTTGCCCTTTGTGGAAGGTCATGCAAAAGAAGAATTGGCAGCTGCTGATATGCACCTTCCCATTTCTTTGTGCCAACTTGTGGGCAACTTCATCATATCTGCAGGGAAGATGCATGAAATCTGAAATGGTATTTCTGCACCAGCAATGATGTGGAGGGACTTGGCTGACAAGATTAGGTCATGTACCTTCTCAGTGGTTGCCTTCATATTATGCGATATACTTCTTCCAGAGTTGCAGCCTGGTCTCCTTCCTGTTGTAATTTAGAAGGATGTGAAAGACCATTATATTAATCAGGTTTTACTTATGTTTAAATTCATAACTATGCTTATTGATTTATTTAGAATTAAATTTTATAGACCTCATAATGTCAACCCACAATGACTCTGCAAAACACATCTTATCTATAAAACAATAAAAAAGTAATAATGCAAGGAAGCTACAGCGAGGAAGCAATCATATCCCAGCCATTAAAACAATCTCATTCAAGATGGGCATATATCCCTACCTATTCCAGAGCCTTTGGAAGGCCTTCAGCCAGTTTAATTAAAAGGACAGCAGGGTGAGGGCTGTTCAAACCATCTGGGAGATACTCTTGCAGAGGGACAGGCACTGCAGCTGAGAAAGCATGACACCTAGTTCCCATCAGATGGCGCTGCTTTAAAGATGGGAGGGGAGCCACAGCACACCCACTCTCTGTGCATTGTTACAGGGTAGGCAGAAACAATGGAAATGCGGTTCCTTGAATAGCTAGGCCCTATACTGTGATGGGTTTTGTACTAGGGGTGATAACCACATCTTGAATTTATGTAAATAGTCAATAAATAACTAAATAAATGACTGGGATGGTGAGTAATATTAAAAAATGAAAAACAAATATATGTGTATGTGTATACACACACATACAAAGATTAATTCCACCTGGAAGCTAAATACTGTAGCTCCTGCAACACAGATATGCCACAAGACACACCCATGACTGTGTGTACTGGTCACTCTGGATTGGCTGCAGCCTCTGAGTGTTCTTCATGGGCAATTAGCCAGTTGGCCTACTGGGATGTAAAAAGGACTTTGACCCTTGCTTTGCTAATATTAAGATAAATTATGCAAATAGTATTTGTAATAAAATTAGCTAGTGTTTTTTTGTAAAAATGCAGGGTTTTTTCCCCTTGGCAAATCTGTGCCACCCCTTACTAAGCAGTATGATAGGGTTTCTCTCTCACTGTAACAAATTGATTCCTTTCTCATTAACATGGAATTGCAATTGAGCAGATCAGTCTTTACTGGCTCTTCTGTTTTGCTTTATAAATGTGTTTATATTCCTGTGACATCTATTCTAATTTCTCAGAGTTTGTTTTGCATGTAAATCATAAAATCCCTGTTTTGTGTTAGGGATCAACTACGGTAATCTGACCCTGAAGATTTAAACTTGCTTAAGATATTTGGAGACTGTGGCGTGACTAGAATCAAGGCAGATGTGGTAGAGCCCACTAGAGATGGGGACCCAGGTACACCTTCAGGCTTCAAAATAACCAACCTGATTGTGCTCTAGATATTTACTGGTGGCCTGTCAAAGCAAAGCAATGAATAGGCAAAAGCTCAGATGAGAAACCACCAGCCTCAGTGCATAATGGCAACAACCACTAGATGGCAGCAGAGAGCTACAGAGAACAATTACCTTTTCTGTTCTCTAGTGGCCACTTCTTTTTTTGCAACACAGATTACCTCTAGAGCACTAGTATATTCTGCCAGTGCTTGCCACCTCCAAAGAGAGCACTATAAGCTGCTATTGCTGCCTGGTGGCTTACATGTAAAAGCCCTGATCACAAACACAGCTCTCTTCCCTCAAACAGAGCTGCTAACACTTGATGGGCTGCCGAACTGATTTTGTCTTGAGAATCAAAGTCCTTTACTTGGCTGGATACGGTACAGCAACTGGCAGGACTCAAAGTGCCTTGACTGGCCTCAGAAGTTCAGCAGGACCAGGCCTGGTTAGGAATTGGGCAGGAGATCTCCAATGAATTTCAGAGCTGGGAGTTTGAAAAAGACATACTAGAAGATGCTGTAGCAAATCACCATGATATTGTTAACCCCCACCCCCAAAAACCCCCACACGTGGAAGTGTTTGTGTAGTCATCAAGAAATGAACATCATTCAAGGGCATCTGCAGATTGAAAGTAGCTGGATATTTTCTGACCAATTCTTTACTAATCTTGTTCAGGAATCTTGATCATTTCCCAGCTACACTTATAGGAAATGGCACAGAATTTTGAGGAGACAAAATATGAGTATTTCACTTTTTTTCACCTGAACATTTCATTGTTTCACTGAATTATTTCCAGCTTGCTTGGAACATACTGGGGCCTCTTCCCAGTGTTAGCTTTAGGTTTCTTGGCTTGGCAGTATCACTGCATATCTACCAAGTTGTATGTGTTTGCTCTTGTGACCTGCCCTGCTTTCCATTTCTTATCCAGTCTTTTTTTCCAGAATTTTGTTAAACATAATTACTAACATTTTTAAGCATTTCCCTTTTAAATTTCTTTGCGCCTTTAATTATTTCTTTGAGAATGCATGTCATAATTATTCCTTTGAGAATGATGGGCCCTTTTTATTATTCATTTATCAGCTATAAGATTTTTACTAGAATTTGCTTGAGTTCATTGAAATAACATTTTCTAAAACATGAGCTACAGGCCCAGCTAAGCTCACTTACTATTCACATTCCACAATGACAAAAATTACAGCATTAGCAGTTTCTTCACAAGGTTTTTGTTACCTTATTGTCACAGGCCATTTCTTGACTTTTTATTAATATTTAGGATTGCTGACTCACTCTTTTTTTTCTAAATAAGAACATTTTCAGCAAGATGCCAAGGATTTGCTCAATACTGATTCCCAGTGGATGTATTATTTTGTTATTTCTGCTACTACTAGACATTTACCAGTGCAATAATGCCAGCCAGAAGAGTTAGGCATCCTAGAGCCAAGTTTTGCAATCAGCCTGTCCCAGGTAATGAAATAAACCAAGCCCAGAAAGGGGCTTGTTCTGAAACTTGCTTTGTCAGATCCTTTAAATATTTAATTATTCATTTTTTATTCTGCTGCAATCTCGCAATTCTCGTTGTGATAATGTCATAATAAAAACAATATGGTGACTTGTAATGGATGGGAGCCACAATATTTCTATTTTTCTCCATTTATTATTACTAAATTCATTGCATGGCATTTATCTTGCCCATTGCTCTTGAATTTCCCTACACATTATTATTTCATTTTCAGTCCTCTCTGTCTCTCTCTCTCTCTCTCTCTCTCTCTCTCTCTCTCTCACTGCATACACACACCTTCAAGTTGGTCATGATTCCTGGTAACTACCTGACAAAAGTCCCTGGTGTTTTCTTTACCACATTTTTCAGAAGTGGTTTGCTCTTACTTTTTTCTTCCTAGGTCTGAGAGAGAGTGACTAGTCCAAAGTTAGCAAGCTAGCTTAATGCCTAAAGTGGGACTAGAACTCATAGTCTCTTGGATTCTAGCCTGATACTGTAACCCTACATCAAAGAGAACACTTTTTTCAATCCTTCAAAGCCTATTCAATAAGAATTAGGTATAATTCTTTTAGAAACTGTTCAGACGTTAAATGCAAAAATTTGTGAGCAAGGAAGCAGGGAAATCCCAATGCTGAGTATCCTGTTGGAATGAATGTCCAAGGATTAGAGATTTCTTTTTTTTCATGGGATGTGCAATGGGATATGGGAATGATCTTGGAAGATAGGAGAAAGAGCTGCAGATTAGACAATGGTCAGACAAATGGCAACTGAGCTCACAGAAGGAATGTGGGCATGGCAAACATTTCAAATGGACTCTCCCTAATTTTTGGGAATGTAAAGGAGAGGGGTGAGAGATGCACTTTCAGGCATGCAGATTTTAATGTAATCTTACAATAATGCTTGAGCCCATACTTCTGAGTGGGCTTCTTTTCTGGACTACGGCACGAGGCTGACAGGAGTGTACTGTAGTATATGGCAAGTTTGATTAAAACGATTTACTATACTAAATACTAAACATATAAAATATTATCTCCCCCCATAAAGCTAGTGGGTTTTATCTGCTGACCAGGAGTTTCTCATTTTGCTTTTCTTTCTTTTCTGGTTTTTTTTCTTTCATCCCTGTGATAGGATTGGGATATTGATGAACACATTGTGGACAACAGCGCTGAAAAACCTAAAGACTGGGATGATGCAGCACAGGGCACCTGGCAACCTCCTCTACTCAAGAATCCTCTCTACAGAGTATGGCGCCACTTTTTCGTGTTTCGAGGTGAGCTTTGAGGAATGGGGTGGCCATTTGGGCAGCCAATAACAAGAACATTTGGTTTATTTCAGGGGGAGTGGCGACCCAGGAAAATCCCAAATCCCAACTTCAAAGGCATTTGGCCCCATCCTCAGATTGTGAATCCTGAGTACGTGCCAGACCCAAGCCTTTCTGTCTATGAGAACATCAGCGTCATTGGTCTAGATCTTTGGCAGGTCGGTTGGACTCCTCCCTGGTTCGTATGTTAATTACTGTGCCGTCTTCATTGACTGAAGTGAGCAGACTCCTGTGTCTGCATGAGACAAAAAAAAAGCAATACAGAGCTAATTGTATGGATTCAAATGTATGTTTTTTAAATGTTAAAAACATTGGACGTGGTACAAATGTCCCGAACACACACATTGTCAAACGTATTATGGCTTACAGTGTATAGTTTAAGTACAATTGATAAATACACACTATTGTGTTCCTTAATTACAGGTGAGATCTGGAACTATTTTTGATAATTTCTTGATCACTGACGATGAAAAGTATGCAAAGAAATTTGGTGATGAAACATGGGGCAAAACAAAGGTAAGAATGATTTCTTCTCCGGAGTGCAGCCAAGGTATAAGATTCCCTTTGTTGTTGTATTGTTCTTCTATTACTTGACCCTTTTCTCTAAGAACTATTTTTGCTTGGATGGCTGACATTGGAACAGGGAATCCAATATGATTGTTTTGCAGGTGCCTTTGCAAAATAGCCACAGCCTCACAGTAAGTTAGGCTGCTTCAGATGGCTTTCCCAGAACACCTGGATGGGATGCGGACAGTTTTCTCACCTGGATGAGAAAATAAAGGGGGAGCCTCTCTGCTTTGTCCAATGCCAGTGGCTGTTGCAATGCCAGTGGCTGTTGCAATGCCAGTGGCTGGAACTGGAGTCTGTTCCTCCTGCCGTTTGTTCTTCCAGTTGTCATGTTAGGTTAGCTGGGAGGAAACAGATCAAGGAAAATTCCTGCAAGGGAATAGATTTCCCGGTTTTCTAAGGTGACCTTTCATTTTCCATTTAAAATTTCCAGAAGCCGGAACAGACAATGAGCGAGAGAGAAAGAAAGAAAGAAAAGAACGGGAAACAGAGAAAAATCCAGAAGATGCCAAAAAAGAAACCACTTCAAAAGAACAAATCCGAGAGAATTGTAGCGCAGAAGGAGGAGCTCTGATTTTTCTCTCTCTCTCTCAGAATTTAAATTGGAGCTAACAGGAAGATACTAAGGACCGGGGACTATGTTTGTTTAAATTTGAAACAGATATCTCAGGAAACTGTTTGGTTTCTGCTAAAATGCTATCAAAAGGTTTTTTTTTTAGTGAAGTAAATTGTTGACATATTGACTTTGTTTCCCTCTCTCCTTCAAGTCCATCCATCCATCCTTCACGGAGCAAAGGCAGCGTTTGTGTGAAGCCATAAGCAGGCAAAGGGCCGTAAAGAGGCCCGGCGATTAACTCTCCCAAATGATCTCTGGGGCTCCGGATTGCAAGGGGGGGGGGAGGGAGGGAGTGGGGTCCCAATACTATTTCTGAATTACCCCCAAAATCTTTCCTATGCAAAAGTGAAGGCGGAAGAGGGGGAAATGTCCCTTTCTAGCCTCGGAAGCCTTCTAGGCAGCGGCAGCACCGCAGACGCCCCTCCCGCGTGAGGGGAGGAAGACAGACTCGTCTTCCAGCAGGAAAGCAGGTCAGGGGGCCGCAGCATCCTCCGCGGACCTTCGGAGGCGACGCCGCGATGGGGATACTTTCAAGCGCTTCCTCGGTTGGTCGCTTGGCGGCGCTGGCCCCGCGCTCGCTGCTGCTGCTGCTGTACTTCTCGTGGCCACGCCCCGTCCCTCTCTGGCCGCTCCCCTCCCAGGAGGAGGAGGAGGAGGAAGATGGCGGCGCTCGGCCCCCTCGGCGGCGGCGGCGCGCAGGTAGGGAACCAAGAGGAAGGGCGGCGGAGGGATGAGAAGGGAGAATGGCGGCGGGAGGAAGAGGAGGAAGAGCGGTCGCAATTCAAGAAAGCCGAGATACTCCCGGCGTGAGTCAGAAGCAGATTCGGGGCAGGGAGGGCAGCCACCTCCTCCCCGCAAAACACGCGACCTTGATGGGAGGTGGTCTCTTGGCGGGGGTGGGGGGCGCCCGTTCTTTGCCCTCCCGGGAAAGGAAACGGAGCGTCGGGCGCTGACGGGGAGTGACCGGGAAAGGCCAGTCGTCCTCGGCGGCGGAAAGGGGTCAGACAGCACAGCCCGGAGAGGGACAGCTGGGCTGCCCCCAGGACTGGGACATGGAGGGTCCCGTCGCCGCCCTTCAGGGCCACGGCCGAGAAGCCCCTTCTTAATATCCAAGTGATCCAGCCCAGCCTACCTCACAGGGCTGTTGGAAAGAAACCTTATCCGCGAGTATAGCGAGCTGGGATGCTACAACGGAGAAGAGAAAGGGGCTGCTAGTCCTCTAGGCCGGGATTTGATTGAAGGACCGCTGTTGCACAAATACGTTGCCTTTGCCTGTGTGTAGGAGTGGGTGTGCGTGTGTTTGGAGAGACTCTTTAATAGGTGCTGAAGAGGTTAAGTGCTGCCAAATCTAGCCACAGAAGTATATTTTTCCAGAAAAGTAAGACCCAAATGATGCAGTTTGTGGGCTTGGATGTTTGCAGAGGTACAGACCCAGCTACAACTAAAGGTTGAGAATTTATTCAGTTTAAACACTGGGAAATTTGGGGAGCCCAGTACAGAACTGAAAGATTGAAGTGCGACCAATTCAAGCAAATGGTGTCTTTTCTTCTGGGAAAACATTACAAAGCTTGTTGATAGAAATCTAGAAATTAAGCCAAATAAAAATCATTTCCAGATAAAGATGGGTGTAGTCAGGCTGTAGATCTTACAGCTTATGCTCTGCTTTGTCCAGCGTTTAGTGGCCAACTGGGGAAGTATGAGGATTTTTAGGGCTTTTATATTTCTTACTGAATAACAAGCAATTTAAAAATGATATATAAGCAATTAAAATATCTGAGGATCAAATTGTCAAATAATAGCATATGGAATATTGTACACTTTGTAAGAGAAGGCCAAAAATCACAACTTTGGTAAAAAGCTACAAACTGCCACCAAATTTAAAAGCCATGTTAGCCCATAAAGTAAGAACTAGGGATTAAAATATAACAAATACAAAGTCCTTGCAGAACACTTGTCTTGAGGACCAGAAAGTATTTGTAGAAGTGGTAGGGAGGGAGCTTCTTTGGAGAAGATAGTCTGTAACCTGCAATAGTTGAAGATAACTTTCTTGAGGGCCTCATAACCTGCAGCCTAATTCAGATGCCATTAAAAAGTGGCTCGGTGGCCTTTTTGGAAGCTGCATGGATTCTGCACTGAAGTTCAAGGGAAGTTTCAGTTCCTTCGGCCACAGAAGAATTTTCTTACCAGATTGGAGGAATGTTGCAAGGGATGGAAATTAGTGCAAGGCTGGGGAGAATATACAAAGGCCTGTGACACTGAGCTGATTGCCCTGCCGGATAAGGTCTGTCACAATAAGGGAGGGGTTTTGTGCAACCCTGGATGATGAACTCTCATAAATGACTGGTAAGGTTACATGAGGCAATATAATCCAGAACCGGTGTATTCTCTTCTGCCTTGTTAAATCCAGAACTTTGTGTACTGGCCCCACATGTCTCCTATTGCTGATTTACAACAATTTCTAGCAAAACCTAGGAACAAGTTCCTAGGGATAATTGTTAACTAAGGACCTTTTGAGCAAAAATTCAGTCATTCTAGTAGACAGGTTGCTTAATTATTCTAAGGATGTAACTGGGCTTTAATGAGGCTTTTCTCCCCAAATGAAATAGTACCCAGTAAACATTCATCCACAAAGGAAGATGGCAGAGGGATCTCTGGTATGTGGAATGTGTCATGAGTAAATCAGGAAAAGAAACATGTACATCTTTCTCTTGGACGGAAGCTGATTCAGAGATCTCCGTATAAGAAAGAAAATCCAGCAATCTCCGTATAGATAAAGAGTAGATTTGTTGCACGCATGTTAATAAATAATGTTGCTAAGAGCATCCCTTCTGAGCTTATTCTGGTTCAAGCGAGAATCATACGCCTGATGCCAAGTGCTGTTTTCCAGGCTCCTTTTCTTGGACACGGACCCAAAGTCCTTAGAACCCTGAATACTGCTTCTGCCCAGGCTGATTTGTATTCCTGCAAAGTTAATGGCTGCTGTCTAGCAGAGAAAGCATCTCCATGTTGGCTCTGCTTGCAGAAAAGCGCAGAACCACGCATAGCCCAGATGTCAAGCACAACCAGTCAGTTATAAATTGCTCTTTTCAGAAAGGGTGTTTGGAAGCCAAGCGCTTCTGGAAGCTTTGGGTGCATCTCATTCTGGCTTGTAAATTCCAAGGCTGTGTGTACTGTAGAGGAAGAGGCCCAGGCAAAATATCCTTCCTCTTAAATCTTCTCAGCCCTTTTTATTATTTAATGTGGACCTTTCCCTCCATTTTTTTCCTGATATAATGAAAATTGGTGATAAGCTGAGATATGGCTCCTAATTAGACCAACCTTAAAAGTGTTTTTCATCTACCTGATAATAGATTGTAGAGGGCATTTTCTTGTGTTCTGATGGTATTCCTCCTGCTAGTTTACACATAGATGCTGAATTTATTGATGCTCTAGATACTGCCAATTACAGAGATTAAGAGGAGTTTTTGTCTAGGTTCTGTTGAGTAGCAGTTCTTAAAGAGGGTGTATGTGAATAGCTTTTGTATGAGCTATTGCAGCTTCCATACATTGCCAAAGATATCACAGTTCATTGTGGGGAATAGAGTTGGTTGCTGAATACCAGGATTCTGTAGGATGAGAACTCGTACTGGGCTGCCCATTCATCAGAGCTGTTAGTTACAGATTATCGTTGGTCTTGAGCAAAAAGAATCTCTTTTGACCTTGCATGTTTTTCCCACCCTTCAAGGCAGATAAAATTTGGATTTCTGTCTCTTGCTGGAAAACCAGAGGAAACATTGTTGAAATTGACCAGAGGGATCATTGTTGGTGATTTCGCATAGCATTAAAACCAAATGTATAACAGAATGGGTATTCATGACATGTGGTTAGCCTTTATTTTACCCATTGGACGATGAAGGAATCGTAGACAGCTGCATAGCATTTCATGACTACCTTACACACTGTGAGTTCTGTTTGCCTTTCAGACAGTAAAAAAGAATAAAAGAAAGGCATTCAAATTAAGCCTGAATTGAGGTTCTTGAAACTTTCCAGACGTATTTAATGGACACAATCCCCATTATCGCTAATAATTGGTCAGGCTATCTGAAATTGATTAGACATCAAATATCGATAGATGGTTTCTAGAAGGAAGGCATATATGTATATAGCTAGTCCTCAACATACAACCATTCATTTAGTGATCGTTCAAAGTTTAAGTGGCACTGAATAAAGTGACTTATGGCTGTTTTTCATACTATTGCAGCATCCCTGTGGTCGCACAAGCAAAATTCAGACGCTTCGCAACTACTCATATTTATGACAGTTGCAATGCTCCAGGGTCATATGATCATTTTTTGCGGCTTTCTGATAAACAAAATCAATGGAGAAGCCAGATTCACTTAACAACAGTGTTATTAACTTATCAACTGCAGTGATTCACTTAACAACTGAGGCAAGAAAGGTGGTAAAATGGGGCAAAACTCACTTAACAGTTGTCTTGCTTAGCATTGGAAATGTTGGGCTCAATTATGGCCATACGTCAAGGACTACCTGAAGTTATGTACCAACCAACCAATTGTGCAGAAAGCAGAAGTAAAACTTACTCATTGTTTGGGGATGGGGATGTCTGTAACTTAGCAGGATCAGAATGAGTGATGGGGTGAAATTCTGTGGGAATTTTGCACTTTACCTGAACTATGTGATAATAGTATTCTAGCACTGAATATTGAGGACAAGAGAGAGTGGAACTTCCATATTCTCCCTTCCTTGTTTCCATAGCATTCTGTTCCCATACTGAGTTTCAGGGTTTATTCCTGATCTTGTGGGGAAAAAAATGTTGTTAGTTCAGTTTCTAAGTGATGGCTTCTTTAATGCTTTTGTTGTCTCACTCTATCTTTAAGATTAGAGTGAGGCTCAACCCAGCTGGTTGTCTTTCTTTCCTTTTCATTATAAATTAACTGAAATAAATAACAGGAATGTGCAATAACTGATACTTTTTTTAACGTTATCTGTATTTATCGTCCACTACTGAACGTACACCATGTAGCTCCTGTATGCTTTTCTCAGAGAAAGCCAAATATTGCTTTTGGGTGTCATTCAGACTGAACTCAAACTAGAGAGCAGTGGGAAGTCCTTTATAACAACCGAACTGTCCTTGAGTCTGTTTAAAGAAAGAAATGTTTGTCCATTGATAATTCTTTGAAGGGCAAGTGAATGATATGTTGTTGCGCTCAGAAAATGAGAAGCTGAGATGGCAGGCAGCATCCTTTGGCTCTGTGTTCTGGCTGGCTACAAATGATCTGATGTGATTCCTATGCATGTCCATTTAGCTTTATTCATATGTCTCCCTATTCTTGTACTAAGCCATTTCTTTGGAAAAAATGGCGGTGGGACATTTTTAGAAGGTCCCAAGCAGAAATAGAGCTGGGCCCATTAAAGCAGGGGTCCCCAACCCCCGGGGCCATGGCTCACTACCGAGCCTTGAGCCTGTCGGAACTAGATTGTGGAAGAGACGGGGGAGCATGCGTGCATCCTCACTTGCGCGAGCAGGAGGCGTGCAAATGGAGCTGTGTGCGCACGGGCACCTGCCCGCCACTCACACAGAACTATCCCCTTTCCTCCCACTCCAGACCGCAAAGCCGGAAAGCTTGGGGAACTCTGCATTATGATGGGTAGACCTGGCTGTGTGTGAGGATAAGTTTCACCTTGCATTTCTCCCTTTTTTTTCTAGCTCTCCGCCAGTAACCCTATGTACGAGACATATTACAAGCAGGCAAGTGTGCTACATTTCTCCTTTTCTCCTCTCTCCCTTGAAATCCTGCCTTTCCCCCCCTCCCTTATCTATAGGCTAATATGGGCACCCAGCATATGTGTTTTGTAGACATTGTGCTGGTCTATTAAAAGTGAATAAAAAATTTACAAGTTCATTTAATATTACAAAAGCCAGCACTGATTTATGTATTATGATGTCAATTTGTATAGCTGCCCGTCTCAAATTCAAATAGTCGGGTGCCTATGTAGTTTGTAAGCTTTTTCTTGCACCCCTTGAATCTTCTTGTGAGTGAACCTGGCTAACAAAACTCTTTTAAAGTGAAATAAGAATCATGGGTTGCTCTATTTAAATCATCCCCAAAAGAAACCAAGAACAAGCTGTATGCTAAGCCAATAGGATTGTCTAGTAAACAAAGTAAGAATAACATACATCAATATGCTGCTGATG
>JAOYMU010000001.1:146693261-146704461 GCA_025802295.1 Psammodynastes pulverulentus | reverse complement strand
AGGAAGGAAGGAAGGAAGGAAGGAAGGAAGGAAGGAAGGAAGGAAGGAAGGAAGGAAGGAAGGAAGGAAAAAAAGAATGGGTTGTGAAAGTGGCCTAGGAGGGAACTTTAATTTGAGCACTGCCTTGTGAGTAACAATAACAACATCCCTGATGAGGCCACATTGTTTGGGTAGCTATTATACTTCCACCTTGCAAGAAAAACAACACTGGCTTTGGAATACACATAATAATCCACTCTTTTCACATAAACATTAAACCTGTACCCCTATTAGAAGAATTTAAAGCCAATAAATAAAGCAAAAGCAATACGGTAAATTAATAGGAGTTCTCTGTCTCTTCACCATAAATGACGGTACTGAGCCACAAGTATATTCCAGAAGTTACATCCAAGCAGCGGATGCTGTTATATCTAAAAGGGAACTCTCAGAGGCTTCTTTCTTCTGGCTTGGACACTTGATGTTCTGCAACTTAATTAAGCAATTATGCGGTCCCATCACAATTCATTTTGGTTTGGGTCACTGCAACCCCTGGCCATTATTGTTGGTAGAACATCTTGTGCGGGAGGAGCGATTTACCATGCCACCACTCTAATTATTCCTCCCTTTTAATGCATCTGCTAAGAGCCCAAGTTTGATCATCTCTATATTAAATGATTACATTAACAGCTGACGTGGGCAGGCAACTTTGTACTCACACAAAAGAGGGACTGACCTCCTGGAAAATGTAGGAGGCAGAGCATACATTAAATGCAGCTGACTTGGCTTTTATTCCCGGTTTATCGAGAAGATTGGGCCCCGAAGAGTGTGAGGCATAGCTGAATTTTAGACCCTGGCAAACTTTAAACTACCTCCGGAAAAGGTGAACCACGCAATGCTTCATTTTTAGCTCTGCCTCCCCTTTCTTGTTTGTTTTGAATTAGCATTTTATATCAAGTCGCACAAAAGTTTCCCTTGGCCATGTGGTAGCAGTATGAGCCTTTTGCTGCCCAATGTTTGATTCATATTAGGACTTCATTAGCAATAGAATAATTTTGCTAGGGACAAATAGACAGCAGTCGTTATGCCTATCGGCTCGATAGCACCGATGCAGATTTTGAAAGCTTCCACCCACTCTCCAACACAATCGGGATAGACAGATAGTTGCAATCAACATGCAGGCCACAGCAAAGGTGCAAAAATTGTGAGTATTATTAAAACCTTTTGCCCAGCCCTGGTTCCAAGCACTATCATCTGAGTGATTAAAGAACTCATCTGTCTCTGCATGGATCCTGCACTGGACACTAAAACATAGCTTATTCCTCCTGGTGTTGGACTGAGGGCCGTTTGAATGTTTAACCAAAGGAGGGAGATCTGTCTAGCGGTGGTGCCAGGATTGAGAGAATATCCCTGGTCTTCCTAATTTCTAGGATGTTGTTTTTTCTCTTTTCCTCCTCAGTCCTGACTTTCCAAGAGAACACTCGAGAGCAGAAAGAGAGCACCGGTCAGGCACTCACTTGGGCTCTTAAAATGAAAATTTGAAATATTAAATCTGAAGTCTGTCCATGCGGAACAGTTCTAAACATGAGCTAACGGAGCCGCTGATCTTTTCCTTCACTCTCAATAGCATAATCTCTTTGATTGCCCCGTCTTATATGATGCTCCCATGGACTAAGAGTTTCTGTCGTTTTATTTAGAAGGTGGGGTCTTATGAGAAGGCAGCTGAGACCACGTAAGGTATTAGATTCTCTTCAGGATTCAGCACACCATTCTTACTATGGATTGGAATTGACTGGAGGCTGGATTTTTCCCATTCTGGGTAGTAACATCCTAAAGGAGTCAGTAGTCGATCCCGATAGGAAGTATAACCGATATACCATAGAAAGCATCTACTTTCCCCAGATTTTCTTTCCATGTAAGTCCCTCCCTGTCTGAAAATGATAATGTTCTTCTTTTATATATAATATTTTTTTTTTATTTTTCAGTTTCTAAAATACAAACAATTCATTTTTTCTCAAGCAGCGTATCGTTCTTGATAGTGGTGAATTTGGCCATGTGTTTGATTCAATTGCAAGCCTGGCCAGCTGTTTAGCCTAGTAAAAAGTTGGCTGGCCTTTGTGAGAATGGGACATTGGGCTAGATGGGCCAGGGATCGAATCCAGCATGGCACTGCTAATGTTCTTATATTTTTATCTAGGAGTTCTGGTGGCACAGTGGTTAGTACGCAGTATTGCAGGCTAACTCTGCTCACAGCCTGGAGTGGGTTGACTCAGCCTTCCTGCTCAAGGTTGATTCAGCCTTCCTTCCTTCTGAGGTCCGTAAAATGAGAAGCCAGATTGCTGGGGACAATATGCTGACTCTGTAAACCACTTAGAGTGCACTATAAACCACTGTGAAGTGGTATATAAGTCTAAGTACTATTGCTATCTAGCCACCAAGAAAGAAGATCAGAATCTGTATGGCTTGGAAAGCCGGTGATCAAAATGGATCTCTGATGTAGCTCCACTCAGCCAAATTCACCAATTGTTCTGCAACGTTCATCGTTTGCAATTCAAGACTGCAATAGGGAGAAGACAATGGTAACCCTGATTAGGTCAATGATTAGATCTATCCCTCCACCTTGAAGTAAATTTTGGATAGAGTAGCTCCAGAGTCTTAGTGTAGTGTTTTTAAAATGTTTGTAGCGTTTTTCAGTGTTTACCCTCGCTCCTGAAACCACTACCATGTTACTCAGAAAATAAGCCCGAGTCTTATTTTCTTTTAGATTTGAAAATAAGCACTTGGGCTTATTTTCGAGGCAGTCTTACTTTTTATGAGGTGCAGCAGGCCAGACTTGGTGAGCTGGATGCACCATGGATACACCGTTGCCTCCATTCTGAACCTTCAGCATTCGGAATGAAAGCTTTTTGGAGAACAAGCAGAAAATGGGGAGGGGGAAGTTTCCTGCCTGCCATCCTTCCCTCAGTCTGTGCTGAGCTTGAGGAATAGATGACAGGCAGGAAAATCCCCCCCTCCCAATTTTCCTCCCATTTGCCAAAAAGCCTCCCGTTCGTCTCCCAAAAAAAGGGGAAAAGCAAAGCAGCTGGTCTCAGACCTGCCGGCTTCAGGGAAGCAACCCAACAATCAGAAGGGCTGCACCCAGAAAGAGAAGGGCAAAAGCAGTATTTTCGCTGCCCCAAGGGGCCAGCAGGCTGCAGCCAGACAGTTCCCCCCCCCTGCGCCCACGCCACCACTCGTGCTGGTCACGCCCATCCCCTTGAGCTTATTTTCAGGATAGGGCAGAGGTGGTATTCAGCAGGTTCTGACCAGTTCTGGAAGACCGGTAGCGGAAATTTTGAGTAGTTCGGAGAATCGGTGGTAAACTTCCCCCAGGAGTGGGGAGGGAATGGAGATTTTGCAGTATCCTTCCTCTGCCATGCCCACCAAGCCACACCACGCCCACCAAGCCACGGCCACAGAACCGGTAGTAAAAAAAATTGAATCCCACCACTCTTCCATAAAGTGCCGCCAAGAATATAGGTAGTCATTGATTTACAAAGTTCATTTAGTGATCATTCACACTTACAATGGCACTGAAAAAATGACTTACTATCGGTTTTCACACTTGTTATGACCATTTCGGCATCCCCATGGTCATATATTCAAAACTCAGATGCCTGGCAACTGACTTGTATTTATGACAGTGGCAGCCTCCTGGGGTCATGTGATCATCTTTTCCAACCTTCTGACATTCAAAATCAGTGGGGAAGTGAGATTCACTTAACAGCTGTGTTACTAACTTAACAACTGCAGTGATTCACTTAACAACCCTGGCAAGAAAGATCATAAAATGAGGCAAAACTCACTTAACAAATATCAGACTTGGCAACAGAAATTTTGGGCTCAACGGTGATCATAAGTCAAGGACTACCTGCATCACAGCAAGGTAGCGCGGCTTAAAAAGGATTTGAAATCCCATTGAACAAGGTTAGGCTACATAATTTCTTTTTCTCTGCCTCTCTAATGTAATCGGATTGGTGATGCTGTCATTTTCTGACTCTTTATAAAGCAGGGATTGTAAATCTCGGACATGTTAATCCGCAGGAAAGAGACCCAGGGTCATAACTCTGTTTTTAACCCGATTCTCTAAAACTGAATTGAAGAAATTCTTTGATAAGATGAGCTTTTGAGCTCCCCTCCCACCTTTTAACGCTACAAAATGCTGTTCAAACAAGGGGATTGAGGAAGACCGGCATGATGTCGAGTCCAAAACATTCCTCTGGCAAAATTCCTGCAGGAAAGGAGGCCCCCGTGCAAAATACAAAATGGAAAGTTATATACAGATTAGCTGTATTTTTTTTTTCAAAGCGCTGCCTTTGGAAAAAAGCTGGCTAGGTACCAATCCATGTCATGGACAAATACTGGCTGTGTTTTGATGAAAGAAGTGGTTTCCATCCTGCATTTTCCAAATACATCAAAGCACATACCTACAATTTCACAGTCATGCCAGAGAACAGGCCAATTCAAATCGATTGATTTAAGCTTCCTATGAACTAGGAGTCCTTCACATTTTTTCAACCAACCAACCCTTGATTTCCCCTTATTCTGGATGTAGGCGAAGAACAGGATTCGCCAATCCTCTTGCTTGCCCCCAGAAGGAGCAATCCCAAGGGCCTTTCTGCAGTCAAGGTGGTTTAGTTTCAGGCTAATAGAGTAACCAGCTCAGGAATCCTCAGAACAGGACAGACTAGAGAGTTGTACTGGTTTGAGAATGGAGATGGAAGAAGCCAATTTTAGCGTTTCAGAATTTTGCCTCATTACAACTCAGGAAGCCTCAGAAAACCACCAGAAATAGGTTGCCCTTTTATTTGGAAAGAGAATTACAGAGGGTTCTATTGGAGACAGAAGCACAGGAGCAGGCGGCAGTATTTTTATACACAATGGCGACCGCAAGCACAGTTTTGGCATGTATGCGCTGCGCTGAACGGTGCCAGCTGGATAAATACTTGGCCTGGACTTGAAACACAAGGGCTCCTCTTTCATGGATGCCTTGAAGAGCCTGCATTTTCTGCTTTCGGTGCACAGTATTTGAAGCCTCCATGTGGCAATCCTATGAGAAGACTGGAATGGCAAACCTCGAGATGCAAAATAATTCTTTTCTCAATGCTGGGAGAGAGAGAGAGAGAGAGAGAGGGAGGGACATGGCAGGGCATATTTTATCCAGAGTTAATGGACATAATATTTGCTTTGCTGCTTGATGATTATTTTAACATTGCAGAGTGAATTCTGTCTTGCTTTCGTTGGCTTCAGTTTTTACAACTGGAATCTGGCAGATCTGCCTGTTGTTATGATTCGAATGCTAGTAGTTAACGCCTACAAAGCTGCTTTATATCTTTGGGCTACTGAGCCCCGAGGTCTCAGCCTAGCTGAAATTTGTCAAGCTTCAGGGGAAGCCAAATGCTTCACTGTGGGGTCCTTGATACACACTGAGCTTGATGATTTTTTTGCAGACGTTTCATTGCTAAACTAGGTAACATCATGAAAGGGAGCCCCGAGGACCCCACAGTTCAACCCTGAGCTACAAATATTCTCTTCTATCAGATCTTTCCTGCTCTGTGGAAATTCTTTCAGCTGGAAGCTGAACTAGGGGCTTTTGCAAGGGTGGGCTTCTGGGGATTCACAGCGGTTCGGGGGAGCCCCTAGCTAAGATTCTGTGCAGTTTGGAGAACCCCCAAATCCCACTCCTGGCTGGCCCCACTCACCCTGCCCCTCCCAGGCGTCCCCAGGTGGCCCATTTTGGATGCAGGTAAGTGCAGGGCGTGTGCAGAGGCTTGGGGAGGGCGAAAAACGGGTCTCCTGGAGGCTCTGGAAGGCCAGAAATGGGCATGTTTCAGGCCTCCAGAGGGCCTCCAGAGCCCGGGGAGGCTGTTTTCCCCCTCCCAGAGGAAGCCTCCGTAGCCCAGAGAGGGCAAAAACACCCTACCCACCATGGTGCAGGAGGCTGACTAGGCCATGCCCACCATGGCCACACCCACCCAGCAACCAGGCAGAGAGTCCCTTGCTAAAAATTTTGAGGCCCTTTTGCCTTACTAAGTTCAGGCTGAGGCAATAAACAGCTGCCCCAGCTTGGCCTTATATTTGGGTGCAGAAGGAGAACTGAGAACATATCTGCCGACCCCTCACATCCTGGGCATAAAAAGTTTCAACTTCTTCCCTCGGGATGGCATTACAGGGCATTGCAGACCAAAATACGTAGACACAGGGACAGTTTTTTGAACTTTTTTCCCTTGTGCCATCACTCTGATGAACACCTAATTCTCACAATGTTATCTAATAACTCTGTGTATTTACCCACATAGTATGGTTGTAGTATTAATATTTATCCTTATTATCCCACCCCCTCTTACTGGTATTATTATGATTATCATTATTCTGTTGCTTTGCATGTACACGGAGAGCTTCTGCACCAGAGACAAATTTCTTGTGTGTCTAATCACACTTGGCCAAATAAAGTATTCAATTCAATTAAAAAAAAAACCTATGTCATGTGCTTGGTTGGAGTTCACCTGATAATGCCAGGAATGTAGCTGGCAGAAGAAAACATGCCATCCAGATCAAAAGGTACACAATGTATTTTCCTCTTCTGTGAAAAAAAAAAAACAAGAACCCAACAACATGTTCAGGGGGATTTGTGATAAGAGGAGAAGGTTGCTCACTCAGCCAAGTTTATAAGATGTCTGGAGACTAATAGCCTACTCTTCTCTGTTCAGCCTGGCTTAGCAAATGGGAGCCTACTCACATATTTTGGAAACTGAGCAGCGAGTTGGAATAGATCTGGGATATTTCTGTTGGTTTGTACAAGGGGAGGAACCTGCTGTATAATTTGCAAGAATTTTGGCAGAGTAGAAAAGCAGCTCTAGAAAACGAATGGAAAAGAAAAGATTGCCAACTTTGGTCTCTGCCAGAAAGCCTCCTTCTGGCCTAGACTTTGCTCCTTAACATTTGTTAAAAACAAATCTTTTTAATGTAAAGAAAAGTGTCTGGAAAATATTTTCTGCTGATCTTTTGAACAGTCAAAATTGTGGCTTGGAAAGCAAAGGGAGCCAACCAACTCTAATCGAGAACTTATACCATAGTAGGGCTAGCTGTAAAGCAATAGGCAGCTATTTGCTTATTTAGGGTTATCCATTTCTTTTTTACCTTAGAAAACTTCTCCAAGGTGGCCACACAGGGTAATAAAAATAATATACTTATTGTTATTGCCTGTTACTTTTAGAAGAGCATCACCTATAACTTACCAGATGCAGTTGTCTCACATTTAAGGTCAAATCATAACCATCCATGTTATTTTTCCATACTTTAGGTAAGTTGGATTACAGTTCTCATAAATCCCAAGCAGATTTACTAGGAGATGTCAGATTAGGGAAGACTGATCTACCATTGGAGAGCAACTGTCCCAGTCTGGAGGAAGACTCAAGCGGGCAACTAGATAAATACAAGATCTGAAACACCCCCTTCCCTGAATGCCTTTGAACTGTATTTAGTCTTTCCCAGGCAAAAGCTGCCAGTTGGGGGAGATTCCTGCACTATAGGCAGAAAACAATAAAGTAGCTAAATATCTATGGAGTGTGTATGGAAATTCTCAATCATGGTTGACCCAAAGGTGCTTTTTCAAAAGGCAACTGGACTTGCTTTGTTTTTCCTTGAAGATGTTTCACTTCTCATCCAAGAAACTTCTTCAGTTTTCATCCAAGAAAGTTCTTCAGTTCAGAACCAAAGAAGCTTCTTGGATGAGAAGCGGAACATCTTCAAGGAAAAAACAAAGAAAGTCCAGTTGCCTTTTGAAAAAGCACCTTTGGGAAATAAAGTAGCTAGTTTGAATTCTACATCTGTGGTTCTGGTTGTTCATACCTGATATTTATTCAGCGGATAATGGTTTTGGATTGGAGGACACAGAAAGAGTCCCAGGCCTTCTATCTAGTTTTATGAGAAATAATTCAGAATGGGTATTGCAACATGTCAGAAGTGATTGATTGTATAATTGGGACATCCTCTTTTTTTTTTACAAATGAAGATCTTATGTTTATTTGGAGATCATATCCCAATTTACATCAGTGGGGAATCACGAGAACTTATCCATTGATAGTCTCAAAAAGTATCTAATTATCAAATGACTTCATTCATGCTGAAAATGTTCTCGCCTGTGGGAGCCGAGACTTCATCCTTGTGCAAGCTGGGAAGGAAAAAGAGGCCATTTGATTCAGAATTTTCTTTAAAATCTAAATGTTATTATTTAAATGGTCTGTCCAGGGATGAGAGCCTAGAATTATAGCATATACGGCATATTTTTGAGAAGCATACATCAATGTTTCTGGATATTACCTGGTGCTTCTCCCCTGCCTTTTTAAAATCTGAAACTCTTGTTTTAACTGTTTTTATTTTAATATTTATATATAGTTGTACGTTTTTATGTCTATTTGTATACTGAATTGCTTTATGGGGAGATGGGCAGTCTCTAAATTTGATAAGATTTTGCCCTTAGACTGGACATACAGTCTACAGTAGCAAAAGTTAAAGTTGAAAAAGAAATTAAGGTTGCAATTACTTTATGCATGAGTTTCCCTGGGAGTCTCACTTAACTTGTTCATGAATCATCTTGCGCAGAACTTTGCTCTAATTAACAACTATGTCAAGAGGTTTATCAGGTCCCTGCCCTGTATTCAGCCCTTCCCTGGTTGAGAGGGGAAGGGTTCTGCAGAGGATGTGAATTGATTCAATAGATCTGGGGCAAAGACAAATAAAATAAGAAGAGTTTGTCCTTACAGCAGGGGTAGGCAACTATGGCAACCTGTGTGGACTACAACTCCCAGAAGCCAGCACTCAGGAATTCTGGGAGTTGAAGTCCACAGATTGTAAAGTTCTCATAGTCGCCTGCTCCTGCCTTAGAGAGGTTCAAGAGGAGATTTGGTGGAAACAGGAGTTTTGAAAGCACCTGAATTTCAGCTCAGCTATATAACTATAAGAAACTGATGGCTCTTACTGGCAGAATGTGGGAAGCCCTCTCAACTTATGACCGATCCCTTAGCAAATGTTCAAAATTATGATGGAAAACACACACTCCCCCCCCCCGAAAAGCTACTTAAAACCTTCTGGAACATTCAGAGTTCTGATGTTACCTTGCCTGGTCAACATGACCTGTGATGGCGTCCTCGGACGTGGGCTCGGATGAGGAGGAAGAGCCGACTTCAGGGCCATCCAAGAGGGACAATGTCAAGGACTCAGAACCTGGGATGGCTTTGATGGGCAATTCAGGGGAGCCAATCTCGGGAATGAGGTGTTCAAGGCAAAGCAGCTTAGGAGGCACTGAAAACAATTGGGTTAGATCCATCAGACGAAGAGCTGGCTGTGCATACTGAGGAGGACATCTAGCTGCAACCAATGTCGACAAGGAGGAGTTGCTGCCTCCGCCCGGCACAGGGCCAAGGGGAAAGAGGCGCATTGGAGATCAGCGAGGCTGCTCATGAGGAAATAGCCTTGGCCTTCTCAATGAGGCACATCTGGCGGCACCTATTTAAGCAGGCATTAAAACTTAGTCAGTGTCGGAGACAACTGTCTGGAATCCAACTTGCTGTGTGTGCCCTGAAGGCCTCGTCCTGTTTTGTCATGTCTTGAATCTTGGATATTGCTGTTGTCTTCGTCATGTCTTTGTCTTGCCCTGCTGTGATGCTGCCTCTAGCCTTGCTGTCTTGGCTCCCCTCCCCCTTGTCTTGCAACCCTTGGAGCAGAAGTAATGGCACCTGGCCTTGCGTGGGGTTTTTGAACTTTGCTACGGTTGGCCTGAGAACTTTGAGGGAACTTTGCCTGGCTGCCTTGAGAAAAGGTCTTGCTCTAAGGATGCTTTACAAGCACAATGCGGCCAGGGGAATGATTGGGGCTAGTTGTACTAATAAATACATCTAACTCCATCCGGCGTCCATGTGCTCATGGACTGGAACAGGACTTGACCAAATTTGGGGTTCTCAGCATCTGGTTTGCATTTATAGCCCTTTGCAGCGCCCCCTGGTCACGTGACCCACAGTTATGCTGGAAACTGGAATTTCCTGCAAAAAAAAGAAGAAGCGAAAACAATGGGTTCACTTAATGACTACAGCGTTCGCTTAATGACCGCCACAAAAAAAAGATTGTTCAAAAAGTGTCCAGTCACGTGGTGACTTGCTTTTACGGCCATCACAACTTAAGGGCTATCATTGCCAGAGTCATAAAGTGAGGACTTCCTATAACAAGGAAGCAGGCCCTGACATTGTGTATCAGCAACTTTGCACGTGTGCTTTTCTCTCTCTCTCTTTCTCCGTGTACTAGCATGATTTATCACATAAACATCTGTTCATCCCCATGGGATCAGTAGTGCCTATCGGCCATGAGGCTAGAAGTGCATCGTGGGGCAGAGGCGGAAATTGTTCTGTTGGTATCAGCTAGGGTTTCAGTCATTCTTTAGCAAGTACAAGAAAAAGGAGGGGTGCTAAACTAACAGAGCTTTGGGATACAACATGTGCTTCACAGGGTGAGTACAGTGTCCTTCCTGTGCTCCCAGGCTTGGCCTTTTTCTCAGGGTTCAGAAACTCGATGTTGCCTACGGTTTATGATTCAGTTGGGCCACACGCTGGCAGGGCTGGTGCATCACTTTCAGTGGTTTGTCTTTTTAAAAACTTGTTATTAACATAACAGTTGTATCAGTAAACCTCAGATAGTTGGTGGAGAGCCGCAGTTTTCTAGCGAGGCTGTTGAGTGGTTTTGGAACTGAAGCCACGTGCCCAGAGCAAAAATGACTTGGCTTCAACTTGGGGTTTTTAAAAAAAAAGTTTTTTTGCCTTTGCTTTCTGAGATCCAGCTCACTGTACAGCAGCAGTGAAGTGTAGATCACAGATATTGCAAGGTTTGCTATGCAGAAAGGCAGAAGCACGGATTTCCAGAGCTATGGACTTGAATATGTTTTTGTTCATCCAGATTTGAGGGTTTTTTTCTTTTTAAATACCAACTTTTTCCAACTTGGCGCTCTTCAGATGGGTTGACACTGCAGCTCCCAAAACTCCAAGCCAAGTGAAATTTGTAGGATTTGGATTGTGGATTGTGGAATGTGGCTCTTTCACAGATTCCCCCCCCTTTTCATTACTTTAGATTTATATACCGCTTATCAGGGCTTTTTACAGCCCTCTCTAAGCGGTTCACAGAGTCAGTGTCAGCATAT
>JAOYMU010000001.1:146620236-146632536 GCA_025802295.1 Psammodynastes pulverulentus | reverse complement strand
TATGTATGTATTATATATCTGAATAGGACTGACTGACTGACTGCAGAACCCCAATGGAAAGAAACCAACGAGAATTGTACTTGACAGTAATGAATAATATGTGAATTCACTATCATGCAACACATGTATGCATATGTTTACTGTAAATGGTTGAGTTTTAAAAGAAGCAATGGCAGTATTTAAATAGTCTAATTTTTAAAAGTTTTAAAATTTGGCAGTACATACATTTTGTTTTGCATTTACAATCTGTTATCCAAACATAAAATGAATTATGTTTAAAGCAACAAGATGCTTTAAAAAGGCCTGCCCTTGGCTCACTCTGTATTACAAAGACATTATTTTGTTGAATTTAGTCTCAAGGTCTTTCATACAACCTTTTTTCTTAGAAAAAAAATAAATGTTCTTGTAGAAAAATGCCAATTATTTAGGGGGAAAATGACTGCAATGAGTCGGGAAGAAAATGTATCGGTCTCTTCTGCTCACAGCAATGAGTGGAAGGGATGGGAGACTGGAATGCAAATTTTTGGTAAAGAGATGATAATTACCTGATCAGGTTGTTAACATACTACAAGAAGCCATCCTTGAATGCCCATTAAAATAATTGCATTCAGCATTTATGACTTCAGCAAGCCATAGGAAAACTGGGCAAACTGGTTTTATTAAATCCTGAAAAAGAACAATACAAATTGCTAACAATCCTTGAATTAGGCAATGATTCATATGTAGAACTTTTGGGTGAACAAGTGGGTTGGCATGTGGGGACATAGTGGATGGGACTAGGGTTCACACTGAAAAAATCCTCCTTCAGTTGTGAAGAATGTTATATCTGGAATGCAATCCTGGAAAAAACCTACATGAATTCAGTTATGTTGTTTTTTTCATAAGGAAACCAAGGTTGAAAGTCAAAATAGTTTCCACTATATCAAATGGTGGTGGGGATGGTTCATTTTAGATCTCTGCCACAATTCCAATAAAACCCTCCTTTCTAAAGTTCAATGGACCATCTTGTTGGTGCCAATTGAGACTATAAAACAGAGGTCTCCAAACTTGGCAACTTTAAGACTAGTGGACTTCAGCTCCTATAATTCTCCAGTCAACCATGCTAGCTGGAGAATTCTGGGAGTTGAAGTCCACAAGTCTTAAAGTTGCCAAATTTGAGGGTCCCTGTTATAAAGGGTATAATTCAGCTTCAGTAGACACTGTGTTAAAGAGTTAAACTGTGTTTCTCCACCCTTTACAGTACAACATGGTAGAGAACCTTTTTTTTTGAGTTTGACAATTTTTTTAATGCTTCTGAAGGCCATAAGAAGATATGACAATGATGGATTGATGTTGTACCATAGAATGTGACTAAAATTTTCAGCTTGTTCTCACCTTGTTTGTTTTAATTTAAAAACTAAACATAGATCTATCAATCCTATCAGAAGCTTACCATACTTATTTTGTAACTTGTTTGAAAAACAAAAGGGGAGAGGCTGACCAAATCCCATTGATCTGTTACTGAAATATGCTAGTAATTTCTTCCCAAATAGACCATAGCTATTGGTGTCTATTTAGGACCTACAAGTCCACCAACATTTTTATTTCTCAAAGTCTGATACTATTTTCCCCCTTATTTGTTACAGCAGTTCATAGAATTCAGATACTGATACATGAAGAAAACAAATTCAGCTAAGACACTACAAGAGAAGGGAAAGCTGTACATTGGTGTATATCGCTGGGATGTGGTTGGACATTAACAGGGATGTGATCCTACTGATTGGCCTAGATTTTAGGTTTTAAAGTAGTTGTAAGGTGAAGAATAGGAAGAGAGCTTGAGGATCCAATTGTTTCAAAGCATATTTGGGGGTTAGCCTTACAATTAGATTGGCAATTGCCATGCAATATGACCTGGGAGCCTACTGAGTTTGTGGAACCCTAAAATGGGTGTGGTACTTTTACTCCGAGCCTTATTACCCAGAGGCTTGATCTGTTCTGCTCCTTGCTCTCTTGGGCTACTGACCAGGTATGTGCAGCTGGAGCTAAGCAGTGGTCAACGCCTCTTTGAGAGAAAGCAGAATGCCACTTGCCTTGAAAAGGGTGATAGCATGCCCTCTCTTGAAGTGGCCAACTTTTGATCTGGTTATATTTGACAACTTTCACCTCCTCTTCAACCTCTTCTTCTTGGGAAAAGTTAGCTATTACAGATTCTAGAAGAAGCAGATTATCTGTATTGTCTTGATTCAGGCCCTATAGTGGGGGGCACAAGTAGTATTGGCTGCACAGATGGATGAAACTTTGTCATGGCCTGGGTATAGGAAGTCCACCCTTCCTCTTCAATGGTAGCAGCTGTTGACTCTGCATTGCAGAACTCATTGACCCAGATGGTATACATGGTCTCTCCTCTTCTGATGTTCCAGAAGGCATTTTCTTTTTCAATGGTTCGGGTTGAAAATTCTGACCATTTTACTGTGTAATGCAATCCTACATTAATTTTAATTATTCCTTTTTTCCACACTATCCAGAACCTGCAATCCTACATTAATTTTTCTACACTATCCAGAACTTGTATGATTTGAGTGGTCAATAAATACTGCAAAAAACAACAAATAAATGCATTATAATAATCTTCCTGTCTGCAGTACTAGGAAACCTTATTGCTTGCATAAAATATTATACATGCCCGTGTGCATGTAAGCTTTTTGCTGTTCAAGCAAATAATTCACTCAGCTTCCTTTCAATATTCAGGAGCACCTTTGCTTTCTAAGAACAGGATGGAGAGGGCAACGTTGCTTACTGAACTTGTAAACATCACAATGCCAAGATTAAGCATGATTTATAAAACCACAATGACTGGGTTCTCACAGTATGCTAAATCTAAATAAAACGAACAACTTAGAGTGATGTGTGAATCAAATCAATGAGTCGGACAACCAGGGAATATCTTCATATCCATGAAAGACAATATTTGCCACAATTCATAGACTTTCCCCAAGGGAACTCTATTATAGTGAAGGTGCTTACCAGTTTCTTGTCAATTTTTGCTTTGATGTCCCTGGCAAGTGTAAAAAATGCCTAAAATGAAAACAAGAAATACAAAAGTGCATGACTGGAAAATGCTTCACTGCTACAAGCTGCATCCCAAACTGCTTTTGAACTCTCCGTTTTCTTTATATAAAGAACACCAAAATTAAATACAAATTATTCCAAACGAAGGACACAGAAAACATTTGGCCATTCATTCATACGCCAACAGCTAGAAGAATATGGGCATAAACAACAGGGACGTGTCGCAGTTACAACTGCCAGAATTCCCAATTGGCATAGTCAAAGCCAATTATGCAGTCTCCTATCTGGATAGGATTACCTTTATGCTGCTTTTATTTAGCTGACCATACAACATGCAGTAAGACTGCTAGATATTTGAGATTAGATTTACAGAATGTGTAAATGAGGTCAAGCATTAGGCTTTGTAAAAGGCTGGTGTAGTGAACAAGAATGGGAGTCTCATGTTCAAAGAGTAAAACTGTTTCAGGCATAAACTTGGCATTTGAGTGGCTGATGGCTATCCTCTAGAATCTTAGTGTGGCCATGGTAAAGAGGTCAGTGGGTTTTAAAAAATAATACCAAATGTAATATGAATTAAATATAATTGATGCAATTATTCCAAATGACACCCCTCTTTTTATATTAACATGATAGTTTGACACCAACTATTGGAAGCCACTAAGACATTTCTTAGCACTGGAATCCAAATCCCCACAGAATCACGGTTGGGATATCACACTAGATAAACCATTTGCCATTTGGACAACAGTGGTTTTATAAGATGAAGAGCCAATACTTACATTATCTATATTGATGTTTGCCTTTGCACTGGTCTCCATGAATTTAATTCCAAAGCTAATAGCCAGCTGAAGAAAAAGAGACCTCAGATTAATTGTATGAATCAGAATTTTAATATGAAAGTCTCCCTCTCTATTGCTATCAAAAAACAAAACATTCTAATATGATGGGAATACAAAGGCTATACACACAATCTCATGTGCGCATAGTAGCTACCGTCAAACAGGTGAGTTTCTGGGTTTTTTTCAATTTAAAACTGTCTTTCACAAGAGCTAGAAACTGCTCTTGTAGTTTCGTATTTGTAGCAACGACTACATTTCTAACAACATAGAAAGGCCAAAGGCCTTTTAGGGCTCAAAGGTTAAGGAAGAAAAACAGTCACCCAAGTTGGCCAACAGCATTAACAGAATGTTCTTTTCTGCTTTACAACATGCTGTATTTGGCTGAATGTTCAAAGTGCTCCAATTAGGTCACCCATATGCCATGTTCAGTTCAATGTACAGACTAAGAACAAAGGGTATCAGAGAAAGGAGCTTTCTCTTTTCACTTTGTGTCACGGAATAAAAATAGATTAGCATTTTTCACTCAAATACATTATATGAAATATCTGAAGTTTTCTGGAGCCTACTGTAGTCTTCACAAGGGCTGATGATTTTATGATTAAAAATTAATTGTATTTGACTTTTTACTGCCAGCATGTCTGTTCTAATGTTTTGTTGTTTTCTGTTAACCTAATACAACTTCAGAGTAAATACCAAACCTCCTGAATTATACTGTCTATTCTTCCACTTCTGAAATATTTCCTTTGAACCATTGCAGCATTCCCATGGTCACATGATCAAAATTCAGCCACTTGGCAACTGGCATATATTTATGACAGTTGCAGTGTCCTGAGGCCGGTGATCACCTTTTGTGACCTTCTCACACGCAATGGGGAAGTCAGATTCACTTAACAACGTTAATAACTTGTCAACTTCAGTGATTCACTTAACTGTGGCAAGAAAGATTGTAAAATAGGACAAAAATCACTTAACAATTGTCTTGTTTAGCAATGGAAATTTTGGGATCAATTGTGGTTATAAGTTGAGGACTAACTGTATAAGAGTTGGGTGATTATTTACTTCTTTTGATGTGATCCTCTGAATTTCTAGATTCTAGGATCAATCTTACCTTTTCACCTTGCTCTCGGGAAACCTGCCGCTTGTGGGTTATGTCACATTTATTTCCAAGGATCATTTTTTCTACATCTGGAGATGCATGCTAGGAGAAAGAAAATATCTTCGGCTCGTTTATGAGATTATCACAACATAGTTGACAATTATGTATTATTCCTCTCTCATTGCTTAAGGAAGAATTGCCAGTGTAGACAACTTCTTTGTCATCAAATTTTATATAATCCTAAAGTTATAAGAGATTTTAGAGGCCAACTAGTCCAATTCTTTGTCTCATATACTCATTTCATCCATGCCACTAATTAACAAAAGGAATCCAGTTACTGAGAATGTTGTCACAATCAGATCTGGAGTTCTCACACAATGTGGTGCTATGCTAAATAAGAATTGAATTTTATTTAGATGGCAAAGTATTCATAATGTTCCATTGTGCAATTTTCTGCAGCAATCAAAAAGACAGTATTGGGTAGAAAGTGTTTCAACCAGTTTAGGAACAAATAGGAAGCTGCCCTAAGGACAGAAACATAATATGTCCATCTAGCTTTCAACAACCTGGCAATATTCAGATGTCTTAGGATCACATCTCCAAAATCTCAACATTCTTGGAAGTCATCAGGTCACTAAAATCTATTTAGGGGGATTGTCTACCCAGAACGATGACTGCTCTTGGGGGTCTTGGAAAGGCAAAGAATTTTCCCATTAGCTTTAATCAATCCTCTTAACTGTTAAGGAAAGAAGCAGATCCTTGAACAATATACTATCAAGTATAAACTTTACTACTTAAATGTTAATATCTCCCAAATATCAGGAGACAAAATACAGGATTTGCCGCCTGCATTATGGATACCTGTGAGAAATAACACAAAATTTGACATTTAAAAAAAACAAGAGGTTTTATACATTTTAATAGAGAAAACATACCTCTTCAATGTTTCTGACCCAGTTCTGAATATTTTCAAAAGATTTCTCATTGGTAATATCGTACACCAGCATGATGCCCTAAAGAATGAGACAGAAAAATAGACTGATGCTTCTTTAATTTTTTAAGGACTTGAAAATGTAAATATAAATGAGATAACTGATACAACTTAGCTGATAGCATTGAGAAAGGTTTTCCAAGGAACAGTTTGATGGAAAGAAGCAGGAGACTGATCTGACTAGTGATGATGGGAGTGAGGGAGGGTAGGCAGATGATAATTGTGTGGGAAATATTTCAACTCTGAGATTTAAATCTGATGCAAAAGAGACTAGGGAATCAGTGCTGAAACATAAAAAAAGGAAAGAAATGACTCTATGGTAAGGAAAGAAAAAGGAAGTTGAACTGTAAGCATTTAGAAAAGTTGGAGGGAAAGCAGTAAGCAGGAAAAAAACCCAGCAAGCATAGATACAAAGGCTTTAACATTAACTACAGGCAGGTTCCTACTGAAGGAGCATCTTAATACAGTGATTCTCAACCTGTGGTCTGCGGGTCCCTGAGGGGGTCAGGATGTTATCATAGGGGGTCTGCTTATGCTTGAAGAAATATGATTTAAATCTAGAGTTAAGTCTTAGGGGCCCATGGCCATGGTCTGTGGCCACAAAAGGTATTTAAAATGGGTCCGTGGTGACAAAAACGTTGAAAACCACTGTCTTAACAGATTGGAGGAGCCTTTGAAGGAGCCTATCCAGTGTTAACGCTCATTAGTACTATAGAGAATTTAACTTACCATTGCTCCTCTATAATAAGCAGTTGTGATTGTCCGGAATCGTTCTTGCCCAGCTGTGTCCCTAGAATTGGACAAAATGTTGTCTCAAGTTCTTTATAAATACTTTTACATTACACCACTATTTAATATATATTTAATAGCAATAGACTTACATACTGCTTTAGTGCTTTATACAGCCCTTTCTGAGCGTTTTAGTCAACATATTGCCCCCAACAATTTGGGTCCTCATTTTACCAACCTCGGAAGGATGGAAGCCTGAGTCAACCTTAATGTCCGAAAGTGGGAGACAGATTTCTGCTCCATCCTTAATAGAGCTTATCAACCAGTGTTGTTAGGATGAAGGGCAAGGTGGAAGAGTGATAGAGTTTGGGCCATTGGATTTTCTACTTACTTATGATCCCTGTACTATGAAGAGGCAGACCTCTCTAGGCATAGAGATGGGATAAGTATAAGGGAACCAGTAAATAATGGACAATAGGGCCTATAGGAATATCGCACAAGTAGACTTATGTACAAATACCGTACAATGGAGTTATGACCATTTGTTTAGTGGCCATTCAAAATTGTGAGTGTTAAAAAAGTTACTTATGACCGTTCTTTGCACTTATGACTATTGCAGTGTCCCTGCAGTCATACAATCAAAATTTGGATGCTTGGCAACTGGTACTTATTTACAAATGTTGCACCATCTCAAGGTCGTCCGTTTGCCATTTGCAAGCTTCCCAGCCAGTTTCTGAGAAGCAAAGTCAATGGGAGAACCTGGATTCACTTATCAACCGATTCATGTAACCACCATGGCATAAAGGTCATTAAATCAGACATGACTCACTTAACAACAGTGCAAATTCTGGTCCCAATTGTGGTTGTTAAGTGGAGGACTGCCTGTTATGTAAAACTTTGCAGTTTGGCTCATCCAGGATTCTTTTTGATTGTTCAGTTGTGTCTGGATCCATGGTAGTGGTAGCATACAGTAAAATATTGATGATATAGATGAGACAACTATGAAACAATGTCTGGCCAAAGAACAATTAAACAGAAGAGTCAGTTTGCTCCAATCCTATGAGGTACCTATTTTTATTTCCCTTTGTCTTTTTTGGGGGGGCAGGTTCGTTTGCCACTACCTACCTCTTTTTACTTTCTAATAATATATATTGAGATTATATGAAATCAAAGATATTATATGTAAAATAATAGCTAACGTTTGGCATTTGATTTGAAGCATGTACATGTCATAAGAAGACCATCCCTGAAGATTGCTCTAAAGCAATCTTCCCCAATGTGGGACTCTTCAACTGTGTAGTGGGCTCACATCTATAAGCTAAGAATGGCTATATTAGGGTTTGATACAGCAAAATTGGTAGTCTGTAAGGTGTCCCCTACCATATTTGCAGCTTAATTTTCTTGCCATCGAGTTCAATCGTCCTGATTTTGAAATCAATACCTACAAAAGAAGATTTAGAAATATATCATTTGTTAGTTTTTAAGGAATTGGAGCAGCCTATTCTTCTTTTTTACAGATGAGAATGATGGACAATGCAGTTTCTTTAGATTTCTAGTTATTCATATATCTTTGTATATTACCCTTTCTCAGAATGACTCCTCAAAATAATCATCAAAAATTAAGAGAAACCCTGGGGTAGTAGATCAATATCTCATCTGCAAAAAATTAAAAACAGGGGCTCCACTATTTTTGCTTAACCACTGTTAAGGGATGCTGCCAAGCCATCAAAAGTAGTAGAACCACTTGATAGCCCTCACATAAAATGTCTTCACTCATCTCATAAAGCCATAGCCTGATCTGGCAGCAGCAAATCCCAGTTTAAGTATGTTGTCATCTATTCTGCGATAAATTGAAATGAGAGACTATTTAATGAATGAAGATTGGAAAGCAGGATTTCTCTGATCTGATCTAGCATTGTTTTGTTTTTCACTGCTATTCCTTTTTCTTTTCTCTTTCACTCCTTCCTCTAAAACCAGCAAAGTAGATTAGCACTCATTTTCTGCCTGGAAAAGTGGCTTCGACTTTTATCCATAAGCCTTTAAAAAATATTTTATTACTTTTTTTTTGTTCCAAATTACCAGCGCGGAAGGCCTTTCTCCCTATCTGAGCACCCCCTCAGAATCCCCTTGAGAAAACCTAGCTCAAGAGAATTTGGGCCGTTGATGAGGGGACGTGAATCCGGATCAGCCTACTGGTTCCGTCCACACGAGACCCAATTCCCTCCCCTTCATCTCCCCGCAAGGTCTCTGAGGGGACGCTGCTTCTCGCCGCTCCCACAGCCGAACAGCAGCCCACTTCGCGCCCTCGCCCCTCTCGTGAGCTGCGGGAGATGGGAGGGGGCGGTTTCCATGGTAACGCCGACCGGAAGGGGTTGAGGTCGCGAGGGAGCGAGGAGTTGTCATAGCGACAGTGGCGTTAGGCGGAATGTTCCCGTCGCCAGGCGGTGACGCACCGATTGTGGAGATGAAAGTGGCGTTGAAGGCGTCCTCGCTGAAGCGGAAGAGTGCGCACGTTTTGCCCACGCCGGAATCGCCGATCAGCAGCAGCTTGAAGAGGTAGTCGTAGGTCTTCGCCATGTTCTTCGACCCGGCGGCTCTATGGGATTTGCTACCGGCCAGCAAAGCTGTCCATCTTCATAACGGTGGGATTTCATTGGTCACTGCGACCGAAACGTCATCAGGTGTCCTCCCGCCTCTAGATTAAGCCGGAAAAATTGGACTGAAAATCTCATTGGTCAATAGACGGTCTTGACTACAGCGGCAGTCTTCCATTGGCTAATATGTCCTCACGAGCCGGCGGGCTCTAGCATTGGCTGGGACCGGTGTACGTTCGTTATCATAGAGTTATATCTTGTAGGTAGGAGATTTTGGTGGTATAAGCATTCTGAGAGTCAATTATAGCGTTCTCGTTGGCTAGATGCCGCTCTAGGCACTACCCGTTCTCTATCTTCAGGCGTTGTAATTTTACAACGGAAGTGCAAGTCAAGCGGATGTGAGCTCGCGAGGCTTTTGGGCGTACCGAGAAGCGCTGGGTTCGGGGTTGCCGGGGCTTCTCGTGTGCGGGCTGGTGGAAGACCGCCGTCATGTCGGCTAGCGCCGTCTATGTATTGGATCTCAAGGGCAAGGTGTGTGGAAAGGGATGGGCCTTCCGCGAAACTTCCAGCTGCAGGGGCAGTCTACCAGCTGTAAAATGTAAATAAATAACTGCTTTCAGAGCGGTAGTTGCTTTATTCTGCGAGTTAAAAAAAATCAGTTAAGGGGATTATAAATAGGAAAAGGTAAGTATGGGGTTAAGTTTTTGCTTTGTTAGAAACGTGGAAAGGTAATTCTGATCTTAAATAGAATATTCAGGGAAGGACTTAAACGGGGAGCGATGCCAGAAAATCACCATATGTCCACATTGTTTTATTCTGTCCCTCACTAAGTCCCTGAATGTACTCCAGCATTGAATGTAAGGAATCATTGATTTTTATATGCCAACTGCTTATAAAGAAAATCTGTATAAAATGTTTTACAGATGGCATTTTGCACTAGCAACATTGGCAAAAATGTTTAAAGATGAGTCCGCTAAATGTTGGGAAGTGCAACCAGACACCTGGTTCGTAGTACCTACCATATGTGGTGGACATGCCACCCCCCAAAAAAAATACTGGACGGAAATACATACTTGGTTGGGAAAAAATGATAAAGCAGCATATAGATTTGAAACCAGAAATATTTTTATTGGGCATCCTGACGGAAAAGTATGATAAAAAGAATATATATTTGATTTTACATGTACTAACTGCAGCCAGAGTTGTATTTGCACAACAACGGAAAAGCGAAGCGATCCCGACAGATGAGAGTATAATCAAAAAAATATTTGAATGTGCAGAAATAGACAGATTAACACTTACAATTAAGGAAAAAGAAGGAACAGAATATTTCTTGATATGGGACTTATTTTATCAATGGTTAGATAATAAAAACAGAAGTTAGAAATATGGGGATATAAAAAGGACTAATGTTATAAAGGAGATTTGTTAAAGTAGATAAGTAAAATATGATCATTATTATAGAATTAATATTGTTATGATGAATACTATTGTAAACAATTTGATTATGATTTCTTAAAACTAATTTTATCCAGGCAACACAGTTTGATTGAAATTGAATTTTTAGAAGTTATATAAATATTCTTTTTTTAAAGGAATCATTGATTTTCTCTACTATTGAGAGAAGGAAGAAAGGTGAAATAAGCCACAAGTTGAATCTGTTTAATATTATTCTTGTTTATGTAATTATATTTTGTTGTTCTGTAAAAGAGAATTGCTGGGAGGGACAGTATCTGTTTCTCCTTCCTTGGGATTAAATTTAGATTCATATCACCAGTGGCCTAATTAAATGAGCTTCTAGCCGTTACACTTCCTACAGTTGTAAGAAACTAGTTGCTATTTAAACCTAGAGGGTTGTTTTAGTATCGAGAATCAATGAGGTTCTGGTACTGTAGCTTGTTAACTGAAAAGTGGTTTCTTTTGTAGCACAAACAAACTTGTCTGAGGCAACATTCATAAATTTTACTGTTTCAAAAACTGCTAATAGTGTCCCTACTGTTTTAGGTTCTTATCTGTAGAAATTACCGTGGAGATGTGGATATGTCAGAAGTAGAGCATTTTATGCCTATACTTATGGAGAAGGAAGAAGAAGGGACGCTCTCACCTATTCTGGCTCATGGAGGTGTTCGCTTCATGTGGATTAAACACAACAATTTATATTGTATCTTTTGCCAAAATAAGGGTTAATGTGCTGACACCTTGATCTAGGACTCCAGGTAGTGAAGGAGGACATTTTTCAGGAATCTCTTTAGCCAAACTTTCAATTTCAGATTTAATTTAAAAAAGGCTCAAGTTTAATGACTAAATTAGTCAAAAGAAAGGCAATCACTTTCCCTCGTTATTCACCTGCTAATCTGTACTTTGTTCTCATAAACATTTTACTTGTTATTTATTATTTATCTCTTAAATACTTTCAGGCTTAAAAAAAACACGAAGTGGAGGTCTAAAACGATATTGGAAAGCAGCTGATCAGGTCTGAATTCACTAAATCTGGTCAGGAAAAAAGAAAAATAATTACATCCTTTAAATGTCAGGATTGGAAGAGATTTCAAAAATAATCTCTAAATAAACCCTGCTCAGGCAGAAAATTCCCTATTGCTGCATCTTGGTAGATTGTCATCCATTTACTTCTGTTCTAGTGAAACAAAGTTGACTGCCTTCGATTGTTGAACATTTTATGCTATGAAGAGAATATGAAAAGTGGTTCTAAAGATCTGCCTTCAGTAAGACTTGGCCAGTCAAATGTAAACGAGAAGCATAGAAGCAGGAAATTCATATTAATGTCAAATTTTCTCTTTCTTGAATTCATTAGTACTGACCTTCTCCTTTAAAAACACATTTTCCTATGTGATGATCTTTCACATAGTCAAAGAGTGTTTTCAGATTGTTTTAATTGACTCCAGGCTAAACATATGCAGTTCCATACATTTATTTATTTATTTATTTATTATTAAAATTTCTATACCGCCCCATCTCCGAAGACTCGGGGCGGTTCACAACAAA
>JAOYMU010000001.1:146593914-146606603 GCA_025802295.1 Psammodynastes pulverulentus | reverse complement strand
CATCCAAGAAGCTTCTTCAGAAACCAGAACTGAAGAAGCTTCTCGGATGAGAAGCGAAACGTTTTCAAAAAAGCCACCACCACCCCACCAGAAAGTCCAGTTGTCTTTTGAAAAGCACCTTTGGGACAACCATGACCTGGGTGATTGAGAATCTCCTTAGTGACGTCATCCTGGAGAGTTTTTCCTTCCCTTTTGGAGCAAAACCGCTCAAAGATTTAATATTTTAAAGTAAATTACCCCAAACAGCCGTGCCTCCTCAAAACCGGAATGGGAGAATATTTATGCGCTTGCTTCCAATCATATATTTATGATTGGAAGCCAGCTATGGAGAATTCTGGGAGTTAAAGTCCACAAGTCTTCAAGTCGCCAAGTTTGGGGACCCCTGGACGGTACCTGCTTGCTGAAACCAATGAACCCCGCAGCCATTTCCGCGGCAATGGCTGCGGAGAGAGGGTGGTTTTCACATCCCAACCCCCGCCTCTTTCCTCTCGGCCCGCCTTTGCGCAACCCCTTTCTCAGCCAGGGCAGTCTCGCGGGATCGCCTTTCTTGGGCTAGCTATGTATAAACCCTGCGGGCGCCTCCTCCGTTCTTTTCTCGCTCGGCGTGAGAGGCGTCGTGGGCTTTGCTATAATTGCGGCTCCTTTGTATCAGAGGCCACGGCGGGAGACGGGGAAGATGGCGGGGCGCAAGAAGCAGCAGCAGCAGTTGTCGGGCGAAAGGAACGAAAGCCCGGCCCTCCCGCAGGAAGCCCAGCAACGAAGGGAAGGCGGAGGCCTTGCCCGTGAAGGGTATATTCAGCGCGCGGGGTAAGGGTCGAAACTCCCGCGTCTTTTCTCGACCCCTTAAACTTTGCGCCTCCGAAGCGGTCTGTGCTTTAGGATGGTCAACACAGGGGGGTAGAGCGCGCTCTCACTAAAACCTGGAGCGGGGTTGGGTCTCCGCTTTCGGATCCTGTCGTGAGAAACAAAACGTTTTGGGCACGCGGGATGTATTATAAGGGCAAATCCCGGCTTTGTTACGGAATTGGCAACGGCAGGCGGGAAGGATATACCTCGTTATTAGTATCCACTTCGGTTGTATTCCTAGGTGGAAACTGCGATTACGGCTATTAATTGAGTCATGATAAATTCTTCATAAATGCCAAACAAACGAAGTTAATAATATAAAAATTTATTATAGCTTAACTTGCTCTATATAACCAACACACCCGTAAGCATAAGATAAAGTTTCCCCTCGCACATATGTGTTAGTCCTTCCCGACTCTAAGGGCGGTGCTCATCTGTTTCAAAGCAGAAGAGCCAGGGCTGTCCGAAGACGTCTGGTGGTCATGTGGCCCACATGACTAAATGCCAAAGGCACATAGAACGCTGTTACCTTCCCACCAAATGTGGTCCCTATTTTTCTATGTGCTTTCGAATTGGGAACTCACCCGGTTGTGCAGCACTAGGGATTCGAACCACTGAACTGCCAATCTTTCCATCAACATCCCTTGCCACAGAAGCATAAATACATGCATAAGTGCACCAAGGTGCCTGTTGTCCCTGACCTAATGTCCTTTTTATTCATACCTATTTATACTTCTGTGTTTAAATGTTATGTTCGTACTTGTTTTTCACATATATAGTTGACAAATAAAATAAAATAAAACATACAGTACCCGAAACAAAGGTTCAGATAGGCCTGGTTAAGGTCTGCAGACTACATCAATTGACTGTTTTGAGCTCTTTACATCAACATTTGTTGGTTCTTTTGCATTCCGTGCAGGCACAGACCCGAGGGATAGCTTGTTTGCCTACAAAAATGGCCTCCCATAATGAAATGGTTGGTATTTTGTAGAAGTGATTCTGCTGAATGAGAGGAATGTAGTGTCTGAAGCGGCAGCTGTTCCTTCTGTTAGAAAACAACGGTAAGTTTTCTTTCACTCTTTATCATGTAAATAAATTACCTCTTTTAATTTAGTTTATATACATAATTAACCTCCTGGCTACATTCTGGCTATTGGGCACCTCAGAGATGTTAAATTTTCTGTGATGCACCCAATTTCAAAGTAAAATACCTATGTAGGTTAAACTTTTGATAATCTCATCCATTGGCTTGTGTTATTTTAGATTCACCAAAAGATTCTTTACTTTTAAATTCTTAGTAAGAAAATGGCTCTACCTTATTACCTTGCCTTCAGAAGTTGTGGATGCTCCCTTGTTGGAGGCTTTTAAGAAGAGGCTGGGCACCTGCATGTCTGGAATGGTATATAAGGCCTGAGCCAGTGGTGGATTAAGGCTGATTGGTGCCCTAAGCGCTGACAAATCTTGGTGCCTCCCTCCTTTGTACATACTATACAAACGAAGCCAAGCTTTTTTCTTTCTCAACTTTGTGGTGCTCCCTTTGGGCCTGATGCCCTAAGCCAGGGGTCAGCACCCACGGCTCTGGAGCCACATGTGGCTCTTTCATCCCTGTGCTGAGGCTCCCTGTCTCAAAATATGCATCACAACTGCCAATGTGCGACAACCACCAGCATTCAATTTATTGAGCTTTTTGACCCCCAGTAGGCCAACCATAGATACATTCAAGAAAAGAAAAGTTTAAGAAGAAAACAGAAACTTTAATTCAACTACATAAACTAGTTTTGTAGTTGCTCAGGAAACGGTCAGGCACGGGAAGGGTTTTGTGGCTCCCAGTGTTTTCTTTTCCAAATGGCTCTTTGAGTATTTACAGTTGCCGACCCCTGCCCTAAGCACATGCTTAGTCTGTTTAATGGTTAATATACCACTGGGCCTCCTGCTTGAGCAGGGGATTTGACTAGAAGACCTTCAAGATCCCTTCCAACTCTTACTGCATTTATTTCCTTGTAGATTTTCTGATTCTTGTCAACTTGATCGAGAAGCTGGTGAATGGGTTCCTTTCCTCCACTAGATCTCAAAGCATATCTGGAAAGGATGCTTTTAAAAATTCCCACAATCTTCAGATTTGAAAAAAAAAAGATCACCCTACAATTCATCCATTGCCACAATATTTCTGAAAACTTATCCCTTGCAGAGTTACCAACTTCAGTCAGTCGTAATTAGAGATGGACCTGGAATTCCATCTCTCCCCTTTTAGCTTTGCCCTCTTAAGGCTGATGGTGCTTTAAGTGGCCAATACAGAGGGGTAAAATGAATTCTCTCTTAAACCCAGAGGTGAGGGTGAAACTTTTCTCTGGATCCTGTCGGGAGAAACAAAGATAAACAATCCTTCTTAAATATGTGTTGTGCTTATTCAAGAATGGCCAGTGCTGTTATGAAAAACTTTTCTATTTGAAAAGTATTTATATTTCCCTTATTTATATTCTGCTAGAGTCGAAAGATTCCCAAGTACTATGCATTTCTATAGATTAAGAGCCGGTTTGGTATGAGCTTGGGCAGTCATTCATTCTCTCTTAGCTGAACCAATCTCACAGTCTGGGTATTTTGGGGAAAATAGGAGACAGGAGGATTATTTCTGCAGCAATAAATTGTACAAAATGAAGATGGAATGTGCTTCTAATAATAGTCTGTTCCCTTGACAAAATAAGTTTAAAATATGCTTATTAGCTGGTGTTACACATCTTAAAAATCTGATTTGATTAATTTGTGAAATTTAGACAGCTGTACATTTCACAAAAAGTGACTCGCTGATATACAAGAATTGTAAACCAATAAAACCTATTAAAATGTAAAACAATCATTAAAATATAAAAACAATATAAAAAGATGTTGAGACTCTAGAAAATATAAAGAAGAGCAAATAAAGATGATTAGGATACTGGTGGCTAAAACAGGAACTGCTGAAGGAATTGGGTTTGTGTAGTTTAATGCAAAGAAGGACTAGAGGTGACATGATGTTGGTTTTGTTCCAATATCTCAGGGGCTGCCACAAAGAAGAGGTACACCTATTCTTCAAATCATCTGGGGGCAGGACAAGAAGCATCAGTGGAAGTTTTTAAGCAGAGATTGGACAAACATTTGTCTGAAATAGTATAGGGTGCCTGAGCTAGGTTAGATTAGAAGACCTCCAAGGGCCCTTCCAACTCTGTTACTCTGTTACCACTGGCACAGGGGAGAATAAATATAAACCACAATGATAGAACCATTTTAGAATATTACTGGTTCCTTGCGATCTCCAGACCTGGGGATATAAGCAGATCTGGTGAGATTTCCAGAACATTAACAGGGATGGAGTTAAACTCGAACAGAAATAATTATGTTTATTGCTTAATGTTTGACTTTTGGGTTTTGGATGGCTTTCCCTCTAAACTTTTTCTAGTAAGGAAGGTACCTACATTGGGCAACATCAAAGGGTTATGAGGTTTACTTCAGATGCAGCATGCAATTGTTGGCACCATGAATAATAACCTATTTTTCCCCAATTTTTCATAGAAAGAAGAGACAATATCGGTAAAGTGACTTATGGCTGACTTCACTGAAGAATAATCTTGTGATGTCTAATTTAGCCTGAATGTATCTGGCTTCAAATTCATACTTGACCATGAATTTTTCTGAGTATTTGTCTCATGCCCTAGAGCTGTGAGGAAAAAATACTGGATTTTCTTCATAGATAAAATGGACTTGGATCCATTGTTGGGGCAGATCATACAGGTATATTGGCAATCTGCTTGTCCTGTTTTGTTTTTTCATCTTGTAGATTTCAGAAATGTAGATGTAAAATAGAAGCTCACCATCTGTTTCTTTCATCCTTTCCCCCTTTGTCTGATAAAATTGGTCTGGGAGGGATTGCACCTCATGAAAATGGCTTCTCTTTCTCCTCCTCACTTAAAAAGAAATTGATTATAAAACTCTTGTTGAAAATATTCTGTTAACTTTAAGATTTAAGTACCTGCCTTTGGAAAACCTAGCTCTTTCCTGAGATAGAGTCAGGACTTCAGTGGACTACCATAGATTTGTATGAATCCTTTTGAGGAACTGTTAGTTACAATATGAACTGTATTCTGTATGATGAATGGATATCCACAAGCATTTATTAAAAGATTCCTGGCAACACATGGGAGAGAAAGGAAGAAAGGCACAAGACCAACTTTATGGCACACACTGCCATACATCAAAAACATTGCACAAGCAGTAGAATGCAGCTTCTGAGATTTGCAAGCAGGCATTGCACACCGCCCAAAGGTTACCATATGTGGACAGACCATGCATTGTAAAGATCACTTGAAGGTGGGAGATATTTCCAATGTAATCTACCAGATCTCCGGCATGAATTACCCCTCTATGTAGGGCAGATGGGGAGGAAGCTAACCACTAGATTGCAAGAACATAAGCGAGCGGTCAAACAAGGAGATCCAAACTCATATTGGGAGTCTCACATTGCAATGAACGAGGACATACATTGAATTTTATACCATTAAGATTGTTGGCTGAGCAGTACAAAAATAGTGAAATTGTTGAAGGTTGGGAAATGGATCCCTTGTCAGTAAAAGGAGTGCCAATTTATCAGCTTATCAGGTACTTGGGAGATGAACAAGGGCTTGGCAACACAAGGAAACAAAACGAGCAACTTATCTGCTAGCAATCAATGTTCCAGTCAACAATGAATAAATGCCACACACAACCAGGCACCACAAATACTATGCAAAGAATAGCCTAAAACATACATTCTGGTGAGACAAATTCCCTGAGGATGGGCTCCATCAGGAGTCTAAGCTTGGAAGACTAACCTGGTCCCGGTGATCGACCCAGCTTGGATCATGTATTCTGTATAGTTTTACACTGCTTTTTATTAATATTGTTCGTATATTGTTTCTCAGCTGTCCAGAATTACTTAAGATGGGCAGCTGTATAATTTTCTAAAATAAATAATAAACCTAGTTATTCTACTTTCATACATTATTTTGGGGCAAAAATGGCAATGACCTCTTAATCAGGCCACATGATATAATAAGGCCGCTGCTTTGATAACTTTGATGGATGGCTTAAATGCAGCTATCTCTGTTAGTTTGAAGCGCCCAATACATTCTGATACCATTAATGTGATATTCTAAACATGGGAACATCCTTGCATAGTGGTTCCAATTCACCTGTGTTTAAAAATTTGTGCTGGGAAGCAGTTTTGTTATAGTATGTAATTTGCTGGCCAGGTACTATGGTGAGAATAAAGGAAATATTGTATGCAAGTTTTTTTTCTGAAGGGATAAACCGTTTGTCCTGTTAAATTTCAGTGGAATAATTCTATAGCAGTTTACCATTTTATGGGGTGATGCAGTGTGACACTAAAGCTAACCAGAGATTTGAAGTTCATGAGTGCATGTCACATATTTGGGACATGATAAGCAAGACACATCTTGGGATTGCCCATCAACTTGAGAGGGCAACTAAGAAGAGAGATGATCCTGCTCATTGCTCAAGAAGAAAGCTGGAGGTGAGCTACAACATGGTGGCATAAGCATTAACTGAAGGATAACACTGAATTCAGTCATGTTGCAAGTAGGATCTCTGCATCCTATTGAAAAACTGGTACCTACAGGTCTCCCACCATTTCTGGACATGCACAAAATTCTAGGAGAATCGGATAGGAGCCATGCCTTTAAAAAAGTTTTTATTGCAAAAAGTAAATCCCCTTTCCATTCCAAATTCTAATAAGGGATATAGAAAATACAATTAGGATCATTCCATTAATCAAACACCTCTGTGATGGCATCAGCCTACAAAATGGAAGTACAATTGTACTTAGAAGTATAAGAAACCAGCAGGTCAGGTCCATTCTTTCCATTACCAGTTTCCGAAACTATTGGTATGATACTCCCACCCCATCCCCATGCTAGGCAAAATATCTCTTATATCTGCGCCATATGCTCCGCAAATTATATCAGTGCTCTTTAGGTGTAGTGAGGTGGCGAGGCAAAATCATTTCAGCAACCATCCACTGGCTTAGGTTTCTCAACCATGCAGCTGCCATCCAGGCAGAACGAAAGCTGCCTTTTCAGGTCTGCTCTCAGAAAGTGGGAAGGATAGCAAGGAGAAGTAGCAGCAAACTTGGGTTAAAATTCTCACACTTCCTCCAATGTATGGCTTCATAAACCCAATCGCTCTTGCACAATCCCACCTCTAAGCAAGAAGACACATTGGTAAAATCAGAATCAAAACACTTATGAGCTGGATTAGGTAGCTCAAACAGATTTACAGATACACACTAAATATATCTCATAAAACTTGCATATAAATAAGAAAAAGCCCAATATTTGTTATTATTAAAAATAAAGCTGCCCTTTAAATCGTACAAAAACCAATTAAAAGTCTGGGGGGAAAAGTCTCCTGCTTGCGATGAGCTGTCAGGAGCATTTCCAAACACAAACTGCTAGGCTGCCTCCGAAGAACATGTAGAGCAAATTCTTCACTTCATGGGTGATTTCGAAGCCGAACCCTTCCCCAATCACTACATGCCAGGAAGATCCAAATTTCTTGTCCATTGTCTCTTTGATCATCTTGGCAGCGCTCTGAAGGAAAAGTTTGACATGAAAAGGAACAGAAAAACCAAAAGGAAAAAAAAGTTACTAAAATGGAAGGTACTTTTTATCTTAAATTTTTTTTACCAGAACAAAAAGGTGTGGACTATTCCAGCAGGTAGCAACATCTGGGCAATGTTAGGCTGCGGAGCTAAGCAGCCTAGGGCCTCTTTAATATTTCCAGGAAGTACAGGACTGTCATCTAGATGAAAAAAATCCAAAAACATTCCTAAAAAATGGTAATCCACATCTGTACTGTTGCCATGAAAACCACGTGCCCACATTTAGGAAATCAAGAGCTAAAGCTGACTTTTTTTTTTTGAGGAATGCACAAAAGGATAGCCTCAGCTATAGATAAATGTGCTGACATCTGATCGTTCACAAAACCGGTGATGGGAATAAATTTCCATACAGGTAGTCCTTGATTTACAACCATTCATTCAAAGTTGTGACCGTAAGTCGAGGGCTACCTGTACTTATTGCCAGGACACTTAACACAGTAACAAAAGGTTCTTATCCTACTAGCTCCAACAGTTGAAATATTAGGAACACAAACTCCCACTTTCTTCCTGACTGTGCTTAAATGACATCTCCTTGCACAAATGTCAGCAGGGGGGAAACCTCACATGTACTGCTTTGTCCTGATTACTGAAGAAACTACCATAGCTTCTCTCCTGCAGCCACATGTGCTAAGCCAGTTCCTGCAGGAAACAATGTCATCTGAGTGACATAGATGGGGAACACAGCTTATCTATCTCTTGAGGAAGATGGTCGCTTTAGAAGTAGGAAATAGAAATTAAAAAAATCTAAAGCGCTTGCACGATGAACGCTCTTTCCTGGATGCTTGACTGGAGCTTAGCAGGCATTTTTCTGCCCTAAATAAGAAGTGAATCCAATTCCTCCAACGGAAACAACTATGTGCAAACTCAGGGGGCTAAATTCACACAACACTGCTGACACTGAGCTACCAAAAAAAAAACCACAGTTAACAATCACATTATCCAATGCTAAGTTTTAAGCATAAAGGGATCAGGTTGGGGGAAAATGCTCTATTATCTTTTTGGTATAGAGATTTAGCATCAAAGGCAGAGGTAAAGGGAGCATTCATACAAACTATGATTACTGCTTTTTAAGATATATATAAATGACACCAGAGTCTATAAGGACATAGATTTATTGCTTCTTATATTACCTTTCCTTTTAGGAAGAGGTGGTTAAAAATTAATTGAAGCATATCTAGTGTCTCACCAAATACAGAAGTTTTAGTGTCAGTACCTCATTGTTGGTGGCATATTTCTCACATGCAGTGACACATAATTCCATGGCCTCCACTCGCATTTCGTCCGGCATGTCTGAGTGCTAGGAAAAAAATTACAAGCATAGAGGATCTCGGTCAGCATAAGCCAGGATTGGTTATTGCATAACATTAAATCATAATCAGATGCTAAGACACAAAGAATGGAAGGATTAAAATCTCTTCCATGAAATTTGTCTTTATTCATTACAGATAGTCAAGCACCAAGAATACCAGTGTACAGACTTTCTCCCTAGTAATCCTTGTCTATGCAATACACTCTAGTTTCAGATAAAACCCTCCTTTCTCACATAAATGTCGCATAAAGTGGGAAAGCTTCACACGTGCCATGTTATGGTTAATGAAGAAACTATCACAGCCTCTCTCCTGCAGGCATTTGTGTTTAACCAGTGCCTGCAAGAGTCAACATTCATTTTTGTCTTTTTTAATGTAAAAAGTCCGTAAATGGTTTCTAGTTACCAATAAATGCAATATTGTCTTCTCTCTAATCAAACAAGTCAATTTAGGCATTTCAACATATTGATCATCTTCACCAATCATTCCTCCATTGCAGTTGCCACCAATTTTTTCCCATCTTCATGCACATAAAACTTAAGGCTGGTTTTTGACCTTATCTAAAGCCTTGGTATAAATCCACTTAGGCCAGCTTTAGAATGAGCCACATTTCATCATTCAAACATGGAGGGGAGAGTAGACTCTCCTTGATTAGAAAACTTTGCAAGCATTATGTAACACAAAGAAGATAGATACACTATAAAAACATGGTTAGATATCGTACAAAAGAGCCATGGAAGATGATGATGTTTATTAAGCTATGAGGGACAGAAATGCACATTTTGATCAAAAGTGCACTGTACATCTTGGGTAATCAGATTTTTGCAGATAAATGAATAATTCTTCAGTTACTATGGCAACTATGGTAGTTTCTCCATCTTTCCTCTCACTCTTCTGGTTAGATTTTGTGGCAAATTTAAGATATAAAAGCGGCATCAAATTTCAGTATTTTCTGATTGGGAATATATCGTCTTTCTTCACTTCCATTCTTACCCTAATCAGTGGGAAGCTGTGAAGTCTCTTATAATCTGCTTCTTCTTTTTTCCCCTCCCCAGTGTCTGCCATTGTTTGTCCACTGTGACTTCAAGTGGGGGCAGAATATCTTGAAGGAAACCAATCACGTATAGGCTAGCAATGTGAATTCAGGTCAGTTTTGGAAAAATACCTTATGCTATATAGAAAAATAAAGGAAAAAATAATAAAGCATAATATTTAGAATATAATACAGGCACATCCTTTTAAGAGAATAAAAACAAGCAGTCATTTATATGACAATTACATTTGTCTACAGTTCTTTTATTCTTACTAATATTGTTAAAACAGGCAGGCTTCAAATAATAACAATAATGAAAAACTTGAATTATGGTGACTGTGATGATCTCTGTTTATTTGACTAAATTATTGCCATTTGTTTAAATTCCATATTGGGAGTCAGAGTTTCAGAAGTAGCAAGTCATGTATTGGTTTTTTTACTCTTTCAGATAAGGAACTAGCTCCCCCCCCCAGTGGAATTAATAGCTAATTACTTGGTCAATCTTGTGTAGTCACATATATTTTAAAGATTTAAAGTGTATTATAAGAAGAAAATCTCTTCCTGGGGAATCTATAAATCAGCTATCTTTAGAGTAAGAGATACTGGTTTAGAGGGGACGTTAGTATATTTCAGTGTAAGCCGGTTTCAAATAATGAATTTCCAAATCACTACATTATCCTGTAGCTCCATAAAAAAGTAATGGAAGATGTGGATAAGTACGAATTAATCAATGATCTGGGCACAATACTGGGTGATATTAGGTGGATGTCCATGTGCTGCATTCCTTCTAAAAATATCACACATCATCATTCTGTATGCTGTTTATAGGCAACATATGGTAGATACTCCATACACTTGGCATATGATACATTTGAAAAAATTATTTCATTGCAAATGAAAAATCTTTCATTGCAAATTGTAAGAAGCAACTACTACAGGTTGAGCACTAAAATAAATCAAAATACAAAAATGTATACAGTAATTCTGCCTTCTTGGAAGACAAAATTTAAGAGATGTCAAAAACTGGAAGGAATTACCATCCTGCTATCCAAATGCTGGAATCTTAGGTAAATAACCTTCCATTACTATCAAAAATTATGTTAATGTTATGATTTTTTTGTGTCTTAAAGGAAAAGTGATTTTTGAGATACTAGGACATTTAAATAATGATCTTTTAAATATTGTAACTGTAAAACTTTGTTGCCATATCTTGGTATAAAAGATACTCTTTTGTATCATTGTATCATTCTTTTCTTGCTATGTTGTTTTTGAATTGTTCTGTCTGCCAATTGTTTCAATAATCTTGAGACATTTAAACTGCATTGCCTTCAAGTAAATTATCCCACTTGTGGTTTCACCATAAAATTAGTGAAACACGGTTTCACCAATTGTAGCAAAGACTATACTGTGTGTTAATAACTTCCAACCATTTCGTTATTTTGAAAACCTATAGCCAGAGGTTAGAGGTTTTGGCTCACCTGCGTATTTAGATATCTCATAGTAGTAACTTTTGATCTGACTATCACATGGAATCAGAATCAATCCAATGTCCTATGTCAAAAGATCCATTTGGGTCCCTTGATTTTGGATCCCTTTAGTTTAGAATGACTTGTCAAATATTAAGAAAAAAAATAAAGATTCTGTTGTCCACTTCGTTGCTAAGGAGAATAGTTCCTTATCCCTTAACAGTTCTTTATTCCTTATAGTTCCTACCCATATTCAAATAACAAAGCCTGTTATTTTATTCATTAAAAAAAAGTACATTTCCAAATCCAGAAAGCTTTCTATCTATGCAAGGGCTAAGGCTCCAGCTACTCATTTCGTGGGGAAACAGACACTCTGCACATGCTCAAAGGTTCATCCCCCTGCTTCTCCCACAATTCAAGGCCGGCGGGAGAGTAAACCATCTCTACAGAGGAACCAGCCCGCTTCAAATCCAGATCTAACCGAAGGCATGCCTATATACCTTAAGTGAAAATCCGAATTTCCTCCCACGCACCTCCGAAAGGAGCGGCGAGGAAGAACCGCAGAGCCGGCTGAAACAATGATTCGGCTGCCTTCTTTTAGAGCCCAGGCGAGCCGCTTCATCTTCCCGAGCCCTGCTCAGATGCTCGCCTCCGCCCGCGGATCATACACGGGCTGGGAATGTGGGACAGTCCCACCCAGCCCGTTCTGGAGGAAGGAGTCCTCTAAGACCCGGCTAAAAGCAGCGGCGGGCGGCACTCTCGGGAAGACCAGAGACCGCCAAAGGAAAGGCGTGGGGCCGGTGAACGCCGCCCGGTCCAAGGAGGAAGCGAGAAGCGGTTCCGTCCACGCCGGGAGCCCCAAACGACCACTCGGCGGTACGTCTCACCTGCGTCACCTCGACCCCGAGCCCCCCAAAGCCAGCCTCCTTGCCGTTGTTAAGGAAAGAAACGTGCTTGTCTTAGCAACCGTCGCCGGAAATCCCGCCTTCCCGTTTGCCATTGGGCGGCAGTAAAAGATGGAGAGCACGAATAGGGCACGAGTATTGCCTATTATGCGGAGGGGGTCCTAAGTCACCTCCACAATTTAGTTGGGACATGGAGTGATAGGTGTCCACTGTCTGCCTGAGGAGATTCGTGGAATAAGTTTGAGAGAGAGAGAAGTTTCTCTTTGTTTCTTAATTTATCCTGTAGAAAACTAGAGGAGAGTTTCATGCAAAGATATAATTACGGCATTACATAGATAGCACATTGGATAGCTTTTGTTCTCCCAAAGTGATAATTGAGTGCTCTCCTAGACACAACTCCAACTACAATTATTTTGTTCTACTATATTCTTGGAATTGGTATTG
>JAOYMU010000001.1:146560078-146570168 GCA_025802295.1 Psammodynastes pulverulentus | reverse complement strand
TACATTGTAGCCAAGTGTCATTTCTTCAGTGTTGCCACACGAAAAGATATACTTAAATGTTTATAAAACGTGAAGGGGTGTATTCCAGAGATGGTATTCAGCAGGTTCTGACCAGTTCTGGAGAACCAGTAGCAGAAATTTTGAGTAGTTTAGAGAACCGGCAAATATCACCTCTGACTGGCCTCGCCCCCATCTATTCTCTGCCTCCCGAGTCCCAGCTGATCGCTGGGTCTCCTTTTGTTGCCCTGCACAGGAGAACGGAGCTGGAAAGCAGGTTAGTAGGGTGGGGAGGGAGGGAATGGGGATTTTGCAGTATCCTTCCCCCAGGAGTGTAGAGGGAGTGGGGATTTTACAGTATCCTTCTCCTGCCCTGCCCACCAAGTCACACCCACCAAGCCACACCTACAGAACTGGTAGTAAAAAAAATTGAATCCCACCACTGGTGTACTCCTGTGACATACTGTACGTGATCCTCATTTAGTGATCACATCTGGAACTGGCAACTCAGTTGTTCACTGAAACAGTCTCTAGCGGTGAAAGTATGACTAGAGGTAGTCCTTGACCACAATCGAGTTTGGAATTTTGGCCGTCATTGTGGTTAAGTGAGACACCCACATCACAGCCTCATTGAACAATCACAATCTGAGCTTGCTCTGTTGCAGTGGTTAAGCAACTGTGCAGGGATGCAGGAGACTGTAGGAGGCCTGATGTCCACTTGCATACTAAAACCTGCTGCCCATTGGGAGGCGGTGGGTGGCCAGGCCCACTGATTCTCTCCCTGACCCACCATGCCCAAGTTCATTTACCTTTCCCTCATCTTGCTCCGTTCTATTCGCTGGCTCCATTCTGGTAATGGTTTGGAAGGCTCTTTTTCCAAATTACATGGTGGTGCTTGCTAACGTTTTCTCCTCTGGAGAGAAAAACACTAGCAAAGTCTTCACTCTGAAAGGCTCTGATCTTCTGGGTCTCAGAATGCGAGGGCTTAGACCCCTTAGCATTCTCTCCTGTAGAACCCACCTCTTTTGCTAGTGTCCCTTCTCCTTTTTGGCTTAGCTAACATTTTTGCCAGATATGATGAGGTCTGTTCGTCCAGTGCACAGGATTTCCCCTGTCTACATGGACCTCTCAGCATGCTGGGAGAACAAACCTCAAATATTTTTGTTCAGTTTGCAACATTTCCTGCCAGCTTTTCCTGAAGCTAACAGAGAAATTTGCAGAGGGCACTTGGCAATCCATTGTAAATAGAAACAGGTTGCCAAGTGCCCAAAATGCAGTCATGTGTCTGGAAGGAGATCCATAATTGATTTATAATGCCTGTAAGTACTTTACAAGCTGCAAAGCATCTGTTCTGCGGCTAACTTGGCTGTGAATGGTACCAAATGACTGGCTGTCAGTCAAGAACTATTGGTTACGGTCTCATTTCAGCTTTCCTTTGCTTTACAAACCTGCCAAGGTTGTAAATGCAAGTCAGAAAGTTACACAACTGCAAATGGTTGCTAAATGAGGCAGCCGCTAAACAAAGACTACATCTGTCCCACTTCTTAAAAACATGCATCAACTGTAAAGTTGGCATACCAATGGAAAAGAAAAAGAGGAAAAACAGATAGAAAAAAATATTCTGGTTGGTTCAAGCCTGCTGAGACGTACTTTTTTTTCTGGTAAAGAATTTCCCCTTTCCTTCAGTTGCTCTGGAAATTACTCTGCCTCAGACTCCTGTGGTTTGAGCTTTAAGCTTCAGGCAGAACGAACTTTTACTGCAAAAATGCAGCTCACTCTGAAAAATCGGTTTTACACTTGCAAGTTACAACTCAGATTAGATTAATAGGCACGTTGAGTACTGGCTTCAAGACCCTCATAACAGAAAACAAGAGTATGGTATCTTTACAGGATTCCTAGATTTCACAACTAATCTTAGGCTGCCAGATTCATCCTCCAAACTATCAGAAATATATTTTTTAGGTTTAATTAGATTTTTCAACATTTAAAAACAAATTGTATAAACAATCCATGCAGTATTTTGTGACATCTGCTGTTCTTTGAACAATTAATCATACATCCAAAGACATATACCGTAAAACCTCTATTTGAACGCCATGGCGCTCTATTTTTCAACCCTTCCGCCGAGGTGGCGCTCAAATAGAGGTGGCGTTCAAATAGAGGTGGCGTTCAAATAGAGGTTTTACGGTACATATCTATTTTTTTACATCTTACTCTTATTTCTATTCCTATTATCTAACCATATACACCACTTATCCCACACCTTGTAAAAGCCTTTTTCTTCCTTCTCTTGCAACTCCATAGTTAGTTTGTTCATTTCCACACAAGCCATAATCTTTTTTATAATAATATTATCCGGGGTTATACAATTTAACTTCCAACTTTGAGCATAGCTTATCCTGGCTGCTGTTAAGAATATGAATTATAATATATTCAATTTCCTTCTTAAATTTGCCCCTAATATTCCTAACAAAAACATTTCTTGGCCTATAATTTCTTGTATCCAATTTTTAATTTTATTCTAGAAGATTTTTGTTTAGGGCAGGTCCACCACATATGAAAGAAAGTACCGGGTTTTTCCTATCAGAAATATTTTCATCCTGCTGCACAAATGTCCTCGAACTGCACAGTGCTCCCTCTGGCTGATCAACATAGTTGAGGAGAAAACCAACCCCAATTAGCAGCTAGCCATCACGTCCTCTGTCCACATCTGTTTTTACAGGGAAGAGGAAAAATACTGAGTTTAAAAAATATGGTGAAATGGTGGTGAGTTGTCAAGTCTTGGTTTCAAAGTAGGAAAGGGATGGGAAATATTGCTCAATTTAAAAAAAAAATCTTGGCACATAATGGCTCAATTAGAATGGGATTCAGAATAGTATATATGACTGCTTGTCCTTTCACCTTGTGCATTTTTGTGCACCAACATCAAGTGGGTGTGTATTGCGATGATTCCAGTGGCAAATGTTGCAAAGAACTGAACGTTTTCCCTTGCATCCACATTGAAGTATTTCTATGCAAAATACCGCATAATCTTTTTGGAGGAAATATAAATCCACTGCAAACACTGAGTTGCTGCTAAACCGGCTGCTACTGTCTTCATACTATCCTGAAAGAAAATTGGCAAGGATAAACATTTGTCCCCAAAACTAATCCAGGAGGGATTGAGTGGAACGTAATAATTCATTTGAATGCTGAAAAGATGCAACATGTACAGAATTTATTCCTTTGGTATGACATCAACAATGATCAGACAATTTTCTGATATGTGGGATCTGTCCACCTCCTGCTATCACACCCCGTGTTCTGCAGGTATATGCATGAGGTTGGATATGAGGCTTTTATAACAATACCACATTTGACTATTATTACAACAAACTGTACAGATGGGTTTTTTTTCCTGCTGCAAATAAAGAACAGAAAGTAATTCTATTTTATTCTACGCTTATCGGACCCCACCTTGAATACTGTGCTCAGGTCTAGGCACCACACTGTGAGGATTCAAATAAAGTGGGAAAGATACAAAGAGGGCAACAAGAATGACTGGGGACTCAAAACTATGAGGAAGGATTGATGGAATTAAATAGTCTTAAAAAATCTTCCCCTTTCCTTTGCTTTTCAAGGAAAGGAGAAATATGGTAACATTCTTCAAGTTCCTGGAAGGGATGTTGTGTATTATATCCCAGTGAGTTGTAGCTGACCTTTGGTGACTCTATGGATAGATGTTCTCCAAACTGTCCTGCTTTTTGTTGCATTACACAATTATTAGAGGTGCAGTCCTGTAACTTCCGATTCTGTATTCCATCTGGTCACCTAATGCTCGGACCTCTTGTTTTCCTTACATCCACCTTGCCCAATACAGGTAATCCTCAATGTATAACAGTTTATTTAGCGACCGTTCAGTTACAACGGCACTGAAAAACGTTTGTAGCATCTCTGTGCTCATCAAAATTCAAGTGCTTAGCAACTGGTTCATAGTTATGACCATTGCTATGTCTCAAAGTCACGCAATCACTTTTTGCAACCTTCTGAGCAAAGCAAAGTCAATGGGGAACACAGATTCACTTAACAGCTGGGTTACTAACTTAACAGCAATGATTCGCTTAACAACTGTGGCAAGAATGATCATAAAACAGGGCAAAAATCACTTAACAAATGTCTCACTTACAGCTGAAATTTTGGGCTCAGTTGTGGCTGTAAGTCAAGGACTATTATCTTTTCCAGAGACATCAGCATGGACGTGCCCAAAGTGCAAAGGGTTTTGTTTCAGCCTCCGTGTTTCCAATGGACATTCAAGCTTGGTTTTCTATAATAATGAATGGCTGGGCCTCTTGGCTGTTTTAAGGAATACGAATAAAGGTAGTCCTCAACTTATGATCAAAATTGAGTCCAAAATTTCTGTTGCTAAGTGAGATAGTTGTGAGGTGAATTTTGCCCCGTTTTACGACCTTGCCACAGTTGCTGAGTGAATCGCTGCAGTTAAGTTAGTAACATGAATCTGGCTTCTCAATTGACTTTGTCAGAAGGTCGCATTTATGACATGCAACTGTCAAAAATATGTCGCTTCCTGAGTGTCTAAATTTGGACCCCATGACTATGGGGATGCTGCAGTGGTCATAAGTGTGAAAAATGGTCAAATGCCGTATTTTTCAGTGCTGTTGTAACTTTGAACGGTCACGAAATGAACTATTATAAGTTAAGGACTACCTGTATGCTTCTTCCAGCACTTTAGTTCAAAACTTTTAGTCTTGTGCAAAGTCCACCTCTTGTAGCCATGTATTAAAACTGAAAAGACCAGTGAGTAGATCATTTTAACTCCTATCTTAATTGAAATGTGACCCAATGCCTATGGGCCCATTTTACCTTAGCAAAATGCTCTAACAGAAGGAACAACCCAACAGTGAAACCAATTAATTAGAAAGAAGCGTTCCTTCACCGGATGCTACAAGATCACGTTGCCATTTATTGGAGAAACTTTTATTTGGATTCCTAGGCTGAATAGGGTGTCCAAGGAAATTATTGAAAAAATAAAAATTAAGACAGATGTACCGTAAGTAAATTAAAAGGCTGGCATGTCACATTTGAGAAGTTCCAAATAAGCCATAAGAAACAGACCCCATATGATTCTATTACTGTAATAGATGATCTTATAATTTCCCCATAAATCATGACCCCTTCCTCAAAAGTAACAGACTTGTTGAAAAATTTAACTGAGCTCATATGGATGACTTTATTCCCAGCTGATAACGCTAGCCAGCCGTTGACTGGAAAATATTTTATCTGCTTTCCACGTATTAAAAAACACACATTCTCATCAAAAATATTCACTTGACCAAACCATTAATTTTTTTTAATCATTCTCCAAGGCTGTTCATTAAGCCAGTAGTTTGCTTGACACTAAGATTCACAATCTCTCTCTTTCTCAATATATAGTTATTTCAAATCCCAACCACTTTACAGCTAAACTTAGAGCTGAACAGAAAACCTGAGTCAGCAGTGATGGCTTATCTGCATTGCACATCTGACTTCCCTTATTTTCCTAAAACACACTGTTAACACGCTCCTTGCCTGTGCATGTTTTTCCCTTTGCACAATCGGCTTGCAACCAGCACTAGCTTCTCACCACCTCCTCTATTTATACAGCAGAGGGTTGAGGCTTCCACTGCTTTCAAAGATTGTACCCTTCTCTTTTAGCGCATGACCTGGATAGCAGTGATTTACTGCCAGAGCACAAGAACTTGGGGAACTGTGTGATGCACACTGCAAATCCACCTCCAATATCAGAGGACTTAAACTACTTCCCCAGACTAGGAGGATTCGTAGCTCTTAAACTCACTGGCTGGAACAGAGGGGGGGTCAGCTGCAAAAGAAAATCTTTTGCGAGCGCCTCTTCCGAAGGCCTTCTGGAAGCCACGGGCCAATAAGTGCAGACAAAATGAGGCCCAAAGTGTAGACCAGCAAGATTTCATAAATAAATAATCTTCAGTGGAAGCACTGGTTCCTGTCATATAAAAGGCCTTCTTTTATGACCTAGCCAACAGGAAAAGTGAACTCCAACCCCTGCAAAATTCCTGTGGCTTGACAGGAAGCTTCAAAGGAAAGCTGTTCAAGAAAGCTTTCCCACTTCCATTCAGATACTCAATCCGATTGGGCAAAATCAAAGGGCTCAAAGGCTTGACGGAAGTCTTGGACTGCAGCGATTTCTTCGTCCCGTCCTGTCTGGCAGCTTCTCCAGTCTGCCCGCTCAGGCATGCCAAGGATGGCCTCACTGGCCAGCACCTCCCTGTGGAAAAGAGCAGAATGCAAACTAGTGTTACTCTATCATCGTGGTCAAAGTTCCCAATACTGAAGACTGCTTAGCCATGTATTCCAAAGGCCACTTGATGGACCTCTACTTGAGGATCATGCAGAGGGGTAAATGAAACCTAACGAAGAGGAACAGATGCCAAAGGAAAAAAAATGGTGACGCAAACCCAACTGAGAACAAAGACCGGGTTAGCAACTATGAAGCTACAGCTTGTCTTTACAACACTCTTTCATTCCATTTGATGGGCAAAGTCCAGAACAAAAGGCTTCTGAATGGTCTATGTAATAGTTGAGCTTGGTTATTCTGTAATCTTTTTGTTATTCCTTTTTTCTGCTTCTGGATGCTTATTGTGCTTTGCTTTTATATCCTATTTTTATGTTTCTATCCAAATGTAAGCTGCCCAGAATCAATCAAATGACTTGGGTAGCCATTTAAATCGAGGTCTCCAACCAGTGGTCTAGGGCAGAAAATGTATAAACTAACATCGTCGGTAGCCTATAAAGAGAACTTGTATAAAATGTTTTACCGCTGGCATCTTCCCCCAGGCAGATTGGCCAAAATGTTCCCAAATAGATCAGCAAATTGTTGGAGGTGTAAACACAAACAAGGAACCTATTTCCATATGTGGTGGACTTGCCCTCAAGCTCGGAATTATTGGCTCAAAATTAAAAATTGGTTAGAAGAAATGATGAAACAAAAGATTGAGATGAAACCGGAAATGTTTTTGTTTATTGAGACAAAATCTTAGTAAGGAACTCCAGTATATTATACTTCATATAATAACGGTGGCCAGAATTGCCTTTGCTCAAAATTAGAAACAAGATACTATCCCTTCTGATGTAATGATAATAAAAAAAGATTTTGGAATGTGCAGAAATGGATAGGTTAACCATGGAACTAAAGAATAGAGAAGAAACAGAGTACTATAAGATTTGGAATATTTGGTAAAATTGGTTAGAAAGAAGTTGTAAAGGTGCTACATGAAAAGTAGGTAATAAAGAAGGAAATATTGTATATATATCTATAAATACTTTGTTGGAGATAAGTATATAATTGTACAGAATAGAATAGTAATTGACTTATTTATAAACTATGTTAACATGAGTGAACACTGTTACTGGAAAGCTGTAAAGAATGGAAATGTGTTTTTATAGTGAAATACGACAAATAAAAACTATTAAAAAAAATAAAATAAAAAAGAGATTAAATAAAGTGCCAGTGACAAGTAGAATACACTAACCTTCCAAACTGCAAGGGGAAGTTTTTGCTAATACGATGGAAAAGTTTCTCTCCGTTATCAAGCTCAACATAAAAATATGGTGTCCCCGGCTGAATTATCTGAAAGACAAGAAGCATTTCCATGTAACAATATTTTGTCCATTCCCTTCGAAAGAAGAGTCTGTGTGGATGATTAATAATAATAATAATAATAATAATAATAATAATAATAATAATGAGCACACATGTTCTCTGAAACATGTTTACCAGGCTGCCAGGAAAATGAAAGCGAGTGCCAAAGTTGCGGTGCAATTGGGTTTTTGCTCAGTAAGCAATTTTTCATTCACCTCATTCCGGATGTGACAAAACTGGATTAAGGCTGTAATCCTTTTTGTGAAATTGTAGGTCTTTTTAAGCAGGCAACTTTTGACAAGTTACAACAAATACGTGCTAAAGTATTTAGGGACTAAAGCGATGCTGGTAATTTTTTATTTGCTATTCTGGATCTATTTAGATGTAATATACTGGCAGAGATGCTCTTTGTGAGAGAAAAAGGTTTGTTAAATTACAGAAGGACATGTGCCGGGGTGTTGTGAAAGGGATATCTTTAATTTGGTATTCTTTAAATGCATGTAGTTTAACTGCAAGAAATACTAACCGGTGGCAATAACTGTGGCTGAACATTCAGAACGGAGGACCCTGCTGCTAGAAAGTGCTCAGACTAAGGAAGCCTGATGCGGGGAACACTCACTGTTAGTATGTAACATGTAATAAAAATACACAGACTGAATTGCTGACTCAGTATCCTGCCATCTGCTTAGAAATAAAGGAAATGGGCACGTAAAAGAACCTGCCAGGCTCGATCCAAGTCCTGCATTCCCAGAATCCCTTGCAACAACCCTCTGGTATAAACAAAAGAAGCAATGGCTTGACTCTTACTTGTTTGAGAGCTGAATGTTCTGGTATCTCTAACAACTCAATGTGACGTTCCTCTGCTTGACTTATGAAGGCTTCCTTAATGTCTTCAGTAACACAACAGGCCTGGGGTATAGGAACAACCTAGAAGAAGGATATTTTCACAGCACTTAGGAATGCAAAAAAGAAGTTAAAAAAGCAATATTGAAGGCAATTTAAGAGCACCATCATTGGGACCAAAGAGGGCCCTCAGCAAAGGTTATCATCATGATGAAAGGCAAACGCCTCTCTTGCAGTCTTAAACTTATGAACGTGAAAGAGAAAATCGACTGTGGGAGATGAAGTACTGAGGACTCGTTTTTCTTCAAGGATCCTCAGTTTTCTTGCCTCACTTATACTCTCTGTGGTAGCCAGATGCTGTTCAGATACTGTTTCTGGTCAGCCAAATAGAAACTACCACAATATAACACTAGAAAAACATGGTGGTATAAGCACAATGAAGAGAATGTTCAGGTAAGGTTCATACTGAAGAAAGGAAGGATATTCCATGATTCTGAGTGCTGTTAAAACCATCAAATCATGCCCCAAATATTCAGAAATTTTCACTAAAATTAAATTAAAAACATCCTGCAAAGACAGAAGTGCCTCACCTGGAGCTGGAGGTGTTGACTCCTATAATTTCTTTCATAAATCACACACCTTTTCCCTTTGGCTTTGAAGAATTTTTTCAGCACAGCCTTGTACTGTTCAAATTCTTCCACTGCTTCTGAAGCAAGCTCCACCATTGACTGATAGTGTCCAATGGGCAAAATAAGGACATGATCGGGTGACAAGCCCCCTTTGGCGAGGGCAAGATAGCACTGGAAAAAGAACCCAAGAAACAGTGGTGAGAATCATAAGCACTCCCTAGCCAATCTCTTCATGCTATTAATGTTAAACCGATAGGAACAGTATTGACATTCTGAAATGTTACATTGTTGGAATCTTTCCACTCACAAAGAAACAAAAGTTACAGTCAGAGAAAACTATTAAAAAGTCATTATTAGAAGATTTTATGCCAAAAAGAACTAGAGAGAAAACCGATTATCACTAAATGCAATGAAGGTTGTGCAGGATGCTGCCAAACGATAACCAAAGAATTGTGGAAAAAAGAGAGATTGTCAACATCTGTTTAACAGTGACAGAAACATGTGTTATGAATAACTTTTAGGAATGAAAAACAGGTACCCTGCTTCACATCAGTCTGATGAATGATCAATATTCGAAAGAGCTGCCACTGATCTCCTATCTACATCACCAACAAAGTCCAAATCTACTGTACATTTTCAGTATCTTGTATTATATATAATTCAGCCTTCTCATCGTTAAAGCATAGATATTGGAAAATAGATACTTGCATGAGTGCCAATGGTCACCACTAAATGCTTCTCAACATCTGGGCTGGCAAGGCAAAACCAGCAGGCAGCTGTTGGCAATGCTTTAAAATCAGAGAAGGAAATAAGTATCAGAAACTCAGCAGTGACTTGAAACAGGACATCATCAATGACTCCTGTTGAATCTTTAACAGGAGATCTTTAGAGGTCCTTAGCAATAGCACTTTAGATTTATATACCGCTTTACAGTGCTTTTTACAGCCCTCTCTAAGCGGTTCACAGA
>JAOYMU010000001.1:146500386-146510779 GCA_025802295.1 Psammodynastes pulverulentus | reverse complement strand
CCTAGAGAAGATCAACCCTGACTGCTCTTTAGAAGGCCAGATCCTGAAGATGAAACTCAAATACTTTGGCCACCTAATGAGAATGAAGGACTCACTGGAGAAGAGCTGAATGCTGGGAAAGATTGAAGGCAACAGAAGAAGGGGAAGACAGAGAATGAGGTGGCTGGATGAAGTCACTGAAGTAGTTGGCATGAGCTTAAATGGACTCCATAAGATGGTAGAGGACAGGAGGGCCTGGAGGAACATTGTCCATGGGGTTGCGATGGGTTGGACACGACTTCATAACTAACAACAAAGCCACTCGGGTTTGAAGTATTTTGCATTACACTTTCTGTGTTTTATTCTTTCACATAAGCCACCAATAACTTCGAGAAATAAGCAAAAATATATCAGAGTAAAACATATACTTTTGGTAACATCACAAATTATTTTTCTCTCCTCTGTTAAGAAGGAGGATAAATTTCCCTATAGGTGAATCAATGCAAACAGCCTTTTCTTCTGCCTTAGGGTGAAGTGGTTGAGGGGGTGCCCATCTTCAATAAGACCCAGATTCAAGGCAATGGTGTATCTGGGAGTTACAAGCGTCTGCACACAATGAAATCACTTGTAAAAAGGCTTACAAGTGAACCAAGAGAAAAATACACGCCTAGAGCAAATTAACAGGTCTGGAGAAAAGAGAAATAAGGCAAAAAGAGCAGCAGGTTTTTTTTCTATTCCCAATTCCTTTGTAGAAGACTTTGCCCATAAATAATGCAATTTCTAAGTACCCCGAAGGTACCAAAAAGACAGGCTGTTATCTTCACATGCGGACAAAGTAGCCTAATGCATCTCCGATAGAAATGTTATTGCTCTTCAGTCAACAGCCTTTTTAGTGGCTTGTATTTTGTGTTTGGCTGTCCGCTTCAGCTGACATACACGTCTGCAATCCTTGGAGTTTACACACACACACACACACACACACACACACACACACACACACTTACACACACTTTTTCTTCATTAGAAAATGTCTCTGATGTAGCCTTCTGCACCAAGGACTATTGAGGCATGTTGTGCCACAGAAACATAACACCTGCATTGTGATCAGCTGTCTTTAGGATTTAATATGTTGTGTGAACAAGTTTTTGGCAATGCGCTAAAGGTCTGAGAATGACTAGTAACGATGAACAAAACACTCAAGCACAGCAACATGGCTTTAAGAGGCAGGGAAAGAGATGCAGAATCTTAGCTATACCAACCTGGGAGGCCACAGAAGTAAAAATGTGCAGTCCTAGACGTGTACCTTTCCATACAGAGACTATATTGACAATCTTCTGCAAGGGGGGAGTAGTAGCACATGATGTGTGTCGTGACAAACCATGTGGCTTCCATAAGCACAAAGTGGCACAACTACTGTAGTCTCTTGTCTGAAGTTTGCTGTTGTTGGTTAGTTGATTCCATGAGCTGCACAAACCAGAGAAAATTGAATAAATCGCTAAAGTATTAAGTCTAAATGTAGATATGCATGTCATGGGAAACAGCTTGTGGCGACTTCAGAAACAAACATGAATACAATTCGAATTTTGTGGATTATGAAACACTTCTTCAGAGTATCCATGAAAGTGTAATTTGAGAACCATCCATGTAAACATCCATGAAAAATATAATATGCCAACCATCAGATGCCTTTTAGACATCGCAACATCTAGCTACCCCAAAGGGTGGCCTTTCTAAAACAACTGCAGTGTGCAGTGGAGAGGTTTGGTTTTAAGCACCTGGCCTGGAAACACCTCAAGTCCTGGGGGTGGGGGGCGCACACCACCAAAGATCCCTCCAGAAGATTTGGGACTCTGTCTCTCTCAGCCCACCCCACCCCACCAAATGCAATAGAAGTGTTTCATGGAGATACCTTACAAAATCAATGGTAAAAGAAATCAACCTTGACTATCCTTTGAAAGAACAGATACTGAAGCTGAAGTAAATACTTTGGCTACCAAATGCAAAAAAGAGAATTCACTGGAAAAGACCCCGATGTTGGGAAATATTGAAGGCAAAAGGAGAAGGGGGTGGCTAGATATCCCAAAGGTGCATTTTTTCAAAAGGCAACTGGACTTTGTTTTTGCTTGAAGCAAAAGGTCTTCAAGCCAAAATAAAAAACAGCCCCCCTCAAACCCAAAGCCCAGTCGCCTTTTGAAAAACAAAACAAAACATCCTTTGGGACAACCATGATCTGGATGACCGAGAATCTCCATAGATATGACTGGTTAGATAGTGTCATCGACGCAGGGGGCATGCTGTTTAGGTCGACTCAGGGAGACTGTAGAGGATAGGAGTGTCTAGAGTTGCTATGGTGCATGGAGCCCCGAAGGATCGGACACGACTTAGCGATTGCACAACAACAACCACCACAACCTTAGAAAAGGCGCGGTATAAATGCATCCACAAATGAGGCGTCTGGAGAGCACCATCTGTTCCCACCGATCTTCCAAGTGGCAGCTGATTCTTAGTCGCTCTGATACTAAAGAACAAGCCGAGCCCCTCAGAAAGCTAAACAACAACAACAACAACAACAATAACAATAACAAAAGGGTTGGGGAGCTGGGGCGGTCAAGCCACCCGGGGCTATCTTGGAGACCCCAAGGCGCGAGCGTCCCGCGAGCCGCTTCTCTCAGGTCGGAACCTCCCAACTGCGCCCGCCTCGGTCTCCCTCTCTCTCTCTCCCTCCCTCCCTCTCTCTCCTGCTGGCTCTCTCGCCCAGCTCAACGCGATTTGCTGGGGTTTCTGTGGCAACGTGGCTCTTTTGTCCTCCTCTCCATCCGCAGGAAACGCAAGGTGGGTCGGTCGGCGTTGGAGAGGACGCTTGGGAATCGGAGGTGGGGTGTGTGTGCGCTCAGCGGGGCGACAGGTGCAGCTGGCTGGCGGTCTGCGGGAGCTGAAGCCACTTCCAGGTGAGGTGAGTCCTCACGTGCTTGGCGGCGGGTGTAACTGGATGGGAGAGAGCCTCCTTCCCTCAACCCGCAAACCTCTTGTGGTCTTGTCACCCTCCCTGGTCGCTTAAAAACCACGCCCTCGATCGTTTAGTCTACCCTGCGGGGTTGTTGTGGGAATCTAACGAGGGAGGCAGGGGAAAAAAAATCACGTGTGCGTGTCAGCTTCAAAAGGGTGAGTTGGAACCATCCTGAATAAATGTTCTTTGATGAGAAGCACTTCACAATTATCCTTTTCTTTTCTCAGTGTAGTCGCATCACAGGCTTTCTAGTTCTCTATCTGTGCTGCTGAGAAACAAGGTGGCTGTTTCATTGATTTCAGCTTTGATTGGTAGTTAGCATGGTGATCCGTGTGATTGACATATTTGAGACTAGCCCCAGTCCAAAAGTGGAAGTGGTGTAAGTCAGCAGTTCACAGAGATTTTCCTGAAAGTGAAGAAAAATCTTTTGTGTACAATTAACACTTGCCAATTATGAATCTGACATGCTAAACTGAGCCACGACTTAAAATAATAATGATAATAATAATAATAATAATAATAATAATAATAATAATAATAATAATAATAATATACCACCATTGATTTTCATGTATTTGTTTCAGATGCCTTTCTCACTCATTTGCTTAGGAAAACTTAACCATGGACACCACTAACAGGCTTAATAATAAATAAGTTATACAACTTCTGAAAAACAAGCAAACCTTTTTTTCTGAAAGAAGGGACAGGAAAATCACGCACATTGTTGCTGAGATATCTGATCACAAGACAGTTGCGTTGCTGGCATATATAAAGTTGCAGAGCAACTTTTAAAAACTAGGTAAGGAAACTGTTCAAATAGCAGTAAGTGAAATGCAGCTTAAATTATTCTGTGGGCTTCTTTTTCCTTGCTTGTGCTTGGTCTCTTACTCAGTTTCTTTGTTATTTGGAAAAAGTATGTTCCTTTGACCTTTACTTGTTTCCTTCCTCCTAAGGGTGGATAAAAATTAAGTAGAGTCACTGTTAGCTAAAGGTGGAGTCCTAAACTTTAGCTGCTGTGATCAGCTAACCGAGACTGCCACGTTTTAAGAATGAAAGCCTTAATGTACCTGAACACGGTTCTCTCCTACAAAACCATTTCAAATGTTTGACTGAGTTCAACATAAATGCTGGCTGGGAGAAAGGACCAAATATAAGATTCTGTTTAGAGACCAGAAGAAAGAAAATGGATGAACAAGGAACAGAACCTGTAAACTTCTGGTTGCCCAGTCCAGAAAAGGTTACAAGTTGTTGTCTGCCTGCTGTGTTATCAAAATTATCAATTTTGCTCCAGGTGCTCTTTCTGAAACTGGAGTGACAGGAGGGGCGATTAGTATGAGTCATCAGCAGAGTGAAGGAAGAGGAAGGTTGTCTACGGAATTCAATTCTGATTTGTTTGGGTAAAAGATATCTTGAGCTAGGCACTGAGGAGACGTTTTTCCCCCTCCCTGAAATTGGAACTGAGATCTTGTAAAAAAGTAAGTCTTTCATAAATTGCATCCTACCTCTTGGGAGTCAATAGTGTAACAGACTTTGGTGAGGAAAGACAATAGTAGTCCAGCAGCATACGTAATTTCTGGTATAAAAGTTAAATGGATTTGCAAAAGGGGCACGAATGAGATGGATGCGAGGCCTGAGTTTAAGGGAAGTGATTAAAGATTCAAAATTCGAAACGATTGGTATCAAGTATCTCAATTTTGTTTGTTTTATTTCTGGCTTGTGAACAAGGTCTGGTGCGCACTGTTGACACTCACCTCCTAAAGTCTTCTAAATCTTTAAACATATTGCTTTGGAAAATGAAGGTGGGGCAGATGGAATAGAGACTTTTTTGCTTATTTTTCTTCCTGGCATATTGCAAAGATTTTTTCCCCATTTGACGATAGAGATCAGGTTTAAAAGATCTAGGGTGGTATGTATAGTGGAAGCAATAAAATGACTTTTAATGACTGAGAAACCTAGGAAATTAATTTGACCCTAGTCCTAATTTCCTTCTCAATGCACCTCTAGCCAATGCAATTCTCCATTCTTTTATAATATGTGAAAATCAATGGCAAACAGGGCCTGAGGTTCTTTCTATTCTTAATGAGCATAAAAGGAACTTTGAGAATGACTGCAAAAGCATTGCCATGGCAATGAAAATGATGGCCAATGGCTACATAACCAGATAAAAAAACACAGATTTACCAGAAAGCTTCCTGCTACTATTTCTGCTTGCTTACCTTTGTTCTAAGGCTTCCAAAATTATTACAGCTTTGCAACAACGCCTTGTGTTTTAATATGAAGGAAACGAGTTGCTTACTGGCATTCTTGTTAATAAAGATGATGCTGAAGGTTGGTGCTTGAAAGTAACTCTTGAGATTATATTTTAAAAAGTATTAATCCCATTGATCCTTTCAAACAGCGAATCGTAATTTCAGTGCATCTTCTACCTTTGTCATTTTGGAGCAGTTACCTTTATTGTCTCATCTCTGAAAAAGGTCCTGGATAAAAGAATATTTTTTTATGTCTACTGTATTTCCCCCCCTCATTGTACTGCTAATGGATAGAGAAGCAATACACAGGAAGAGACCTGTTGATTCTTCTGGATCTAAATGTTATATTAGGGACTTGCAGTTTTAGAAAAATAAACGTGATATATTTTAAAAATAGACAAGAGCCGGAGAAGCATATTGAGGTGGACTTTGTTTGCAATGTTTTTGGACTAATAATACATTATTAACTCTTGGTCCACAACCTGCTCTGCTTGGTTTTGATTTTGCTGCTATTGATCATGTTGTAACTTGTAATAGTAGTTTTTAGGGATGATTCTCTTGGTTTTTTAAACAAGATATCATCCTGTTCTTTTATTAGCTAAGAAGATTACTGGATATATTCTACTCCACCTTTAGTAGATCCCTTTAACTTACCAATTAGTAAGTGCAACATATTGGGGTTTTCTATCCAGTATGGAATACCATTGGGATAATGCTTCATATTATCTTCAGCTTTTTGTTGAAGTCTGTGTGTGCATATACATCTTTCCCATTTCTTGGTTTCATTTCCTATCTCCCCTGGACTTCCTATATTTGTCCATATAATTCATTTTGTTTTATATTTTTTTATTAAAGTTAGTTATAAGATAAAATACAAATAGAAACAAAAATCAGGAAAGATAAAGAAGAAAGAAGAGAGCTGCAAAGAGAAAGTAAGAAAGGAAAGAAGGAAAGAAGGAAAGAAAGAAGGAAAGGAAAGGAAGAAAAAAGAAAAAGGAAGGAAGGATTTCCTTTTGTCCATATAATTTCATAATGGAATCCTAAGAGAATAAGATGCTTTGCAATCATCAGAGAGGGATCTTTTGGACAGCCAAAGTGCCACATTTTTGAATCTTGTGCTGTTCTGGTCACATTCACATACATAACAGAATAACAGAGTTGGAAGGGACTTTGGAGATCTTCTAGCCCAACCCTTTCTCAAGCAGGAGACCCTATACCATTTCAGACAAATCATTGTCCAATCTCTTTTGAAAAACATCCAGTGTTGGAGCACTCACAACTTCTAGAGGCAAGTCGTTTCACTGATTGTTCCAACTGCCAGGAAATTTCTTCCTAATTCTAGGTTGGTTCCTCCTTTGGGTTGAGCAGATTAAATAGGAAAGGGAAAGGTGAGTGAGAAATCCAGGTACTCTCTATCAAATAAGGAGGAAACTTATCCAATGCATTTGCTGTATCATTGGACTAGTGTAGGCACCTCTTGAATAATACTGTATATTGTTACTCATTTTAAAACCATTCCTGGTGCCTTTCAAATAATGCTACCAAAAACTAGAAACAGATGTAATACGTGTATTTTAGGGGGGGAAAAAATCTCATTGCCTTCCCCAATGAAAAAGGGGCCGATAAATCAGTTGCGGCATCAACAATAAATCAGTTGCGGCATCACTATATTAATGCCAGATCTTTAGATGGGAAGCATGACAAGGCAAATTGCTGAAAAGTGTCATTTTCCAGAGGGCCTTTATTCTTTCAATTCTTGTTAATAGTTGTGTATAAGGAAAAACAACAGTTTTCCTCTCTGTGTCCTTTGCCTGTTGAATGTAACTATTTCCCCTAAGATTTAAACAGAATTTTTCTTTTCTACTCTACTGATATTATTCCCTTCCCAATGTAGCTACTCCTTTGCTCCACCTGCTTTTCTGTTGTTTATGCTTTACTACTAGAATGAGGGAAGGGAGTACAGGAGGAGAGGGGAATAAGTGACCCATCTATACATATCAGTCATGTAAAGTTATAAATTGGATGTCTTACTTTATATAAATCAATAAAGAAATGATTAGGCATGTTGAAGTGTGGTTAGAAGTAAAATTTTGGCAGGTAGAAGGACACTATTGTGACCAAAGCCTGGCTGGCTCAATCAAATCACTTTGAAGATAGAACATAAATGTATTAACATGATAAATGATAAATCAGCATAAGCTGGGCTCCTAGCAAGTATTGGTAACTTGCTGGGCAGCCCTGATCAAAAGCAGAGCCTCAAATTAAATGCCACTGGCCTATTACATTTCAAAGAGAAGACAACATTAGAACAGATCGAGTGTGAATTGCAGCGTGAGGTTGGATTGTTTTTGATAAACCCATCTGGATGACTTTCTAATTATTTATCCCTCCCTACTAAGTCAGCATCCTAGCCATACGGTTTTGGAGACAGGCTCCCTGAATATAAACAATTTGGTTTACTGGGCTACATGTTCCTGACTGATTCTTCTTCTTTGTCATCACTTTGGGCCAATTCAGCTTGCTGTGAATGTTTTGTTACCTTCTCAAGGGTATCTCATATGATTGGTAGTGACTGCAGCTCACATATATATGTGGGGCATCTTACAACCACATCCCCCCATTTCTTTTTCTTCCTCTCAGATGTGCAAAATGATCAAAGGGCTTGAAGGGAGGGAGGAAGGGACGAAGGAAGGAAGGAAGGAAGGAAAAAAGAAAGAAAGAAAGAAAGAAAAAGAAAGAAAGAAAGGAAGGAGACTGAAGATGAGAGCCACCTCCACAGATAGAAAAGGAAATAGCCACAAGCATTTTTAGCATTTTAGGTTTTAGTAAATGTGTTATGTTTTATAATAATGTCTGGACACCTCATACTCGCAGATGTGCCCCTCAGGGTAAAAAAAGTTGCCTAATCCTACTCATACTTTTATGAGATTTATAGCCTGTCTTTTATTTAAGAGTTCAAAGCAGAGTGCATCGTTTTTTTCTTCTTGTTTTCTCTGCAATAACAGTTCTGTGATGTCGGTTGAGTTGCAAGTGACTACTGTATCTTATAGCCAACCAAGGATTTCTCCTGGCTGATGGTAGACTTAAAGTCGAGTTTGCCTGCTCCTAGTCCAGCACTTCCACCATTGCACATTATGTGAGGTCGTGGTGAAAAAGGCCAGTTCCTCTCAATTTGGGTACTAATGAATTGGTTTTTAGTAATGTCACTGTATTTCCAGGTTTGGATTCTTTACATCTTTTTTCACTTTCACCCTGAAGGTTGTGTTGCACAGCACGGAGCTGGCATTTGCTGGAAACAGAAACAAGACTAAACCAATTATTTTAATTTAGTTAGGTATTTTAATTCAATAAAACTTCTGTCTCTGACTAGAAATTGTGTCGTTCGCTGATAAAGATCTTTTAGTATCAGTCCTTCTTTCATGCACTGTTTCTTTCCAATCATATTTTTCTCCCCACCTTCAATAAGTGAGCCACTGTTTCTGGCTATCAGTTTTCCTGAAAAAACAACATTGTATTCCATGCACTTCCATCTTAAACCTCTAGACCAGGGATGTCAAACTCAAGGCCCACAGGCCCACCCTGGAAACAGCAAAGGACCCGCCCATGGTGCTTCTGCCAGTGAAAATGGAGCTTGGGAGGGATGTGTGTGGCCTTTCTGAGCTCCATTTTCACTGGCAGAGGGCTGCAGGAGGCTGTCGTGGCTGAAAACGGAACCTGGGAGGGCCATCGCAGCCAAAAATGGAGCATCACTCAATGAGTGATGCCGAGCTGGCCACGCCCCCTCCCCCTCCAGAGGTCAAACACAACCCTGATGCAGCCTCAATGAAATTGAGTTTGACACCCCTGCTCTAGACTGATTTTGTAATGTTTGTTTCAGACTTGTTTGCATCTCACACTGAAACATTCTCCTATTCTCTATTTTCTAGCATCCTTATAGCCTTCGAAATGCAAAACATAACAACAACTGTATTATTGGACCACCACTTGAACACCGCAAGCATTGATAACATCAATTGATAAAAGCAGCTTTACTTTGAACAGTTTACATCTTACAATAACCTTTAATAATACTATATAACAACTGCCTGTCCCAGTTCCTTGGGAACGCCTCGGTAGCTGGACAAAAATGCCAAATCCAGCCTAAAGACCTAGCTGATTGTATTACCAACCATAATACTTTATTAAACTTATATGGGTAGTCCTTGACTTACAATAATTCATTTAATGACCGTTCGAATTTACAACGGCACTGAAAAAAGGTGACTTATTTTTTTCACACTTATGACCATTGCAGCATCCCATGATCATGTGAGCAAAATTCTGATGCTTGGCATATCATATAAATCTATGATTTATATTGTTTTATTTGTTTCCTAGTATGATTTAATTGCTTATTTCGTAACCGATGACTATCACTAAGTGTTGTATCTTATGATTCTTGATGAATGCATTTTTTTAATGTACATTGAGAGCTTATGCACCAAAGACAAATGCCTTGTGATTCCAATCCCACTTGGCCAATAAAGAATTCTGTTCTAAAAACACAAAAACACAAAAACAAAAACAAAAAAACCCTGACTCATATGGTTGCAGTGTTACGGGGCAACATGATCACATTTTGCAACCTTCTGACAATCAAACTCAATGGGGAAACCAGATTCATTTAACATCTGTGTCACTAACTTAACCATTGCAGTCATTCACTTAACCACTGTGGCAAGAAAAGTCATAGAACGGGGCAAAATTCACTTAGGTTTCACTTAGCCACAGAAATTTTGGGCTCAATTGCGATTGTTAGTCGAGGGCTACCTGTATATATGCCACCTAACTCTCAATGACTCTGGTTGGCTCAAACAAACAAATTGCATTACAATCAATAAAAGATAAAGGTAAAAGATGATGTGAAGAAGTAAGGGATCTTATTCATCCTTGCCAAAGGTCTGAGTGACATAGAGCAGTGGTGGGATTCAACAGGTTCACACCTATTCACGAGAACCGGTTGTTAATTTTCTAAGCAGTTTGGAGAACCGGTTGTTGGAAGAAATCTCCTTTTGTTTTTTTCTACTTTACAGGGCAAATATTGTAAGGAAGGCAGGAAGGAAACATTCTGGGGTTGTTTCTAGCCTAATCTTTATTGCCTTGCTTACAGAAACTGCCT
>JAOYMU010000001.1:146189803-146201679 GCA_025802295.1 Psammodynastes pulverulentus | reverse complement strand
ATGTTTATATGTTATGTTCATACTTATACTTGTTTTTCTCATATATGCTTGACAAAATAAATAAATAAAATAAATAAAAAATAAACAATGTTTAAAGGAATATTATAATGTGTGGACTTCCAGAATTCCCCAGCCAGCATGGTTGAGAATTTTGAGAGTTGCAGACCTCATATCTTAAAGTTGGCATGGTTGAGAAAAACTGCATTAACCGCTGTGTGCTTAACAAACAGACTTTGAATTGTTACTAAAGCTTCTGGACACATTAATACCAAGATAAGAAATACCTCATTTATTATTAGTTTGTTTTACTGAACAATATTTATAACCTACATAAAGGCCTCTGCCTAAGGAGCAACAAAGCCAATTTCATTATATGAAATTGATATAAATTTATAATCACTGGCATTCAAATGAATTAAGAATTGAAAGCTTATATAATTTTAAATGTATAAGCTTTAACTTACTTTAAAAAGTCTTTTTTTGGTTTTTTGCCCACTACTAATGTTAAAAACTTATGTCCAAAACATTTTACCTATCACAAATTTAATTGATTGTTGTAATGGTCTTGTGATTATAATGTGGGTACATACATTTTCAGATGTATCTGTTAACCATCGGTCAATAAGACTAATCCTATCCCATTTGGGCGAGGTGGGGGGGGAATACAAGAGTCAAATGAGCAGATGTGATTGATGTGAAAAACTTATTGCCAGACTTTCTTTGATGACAAAGTTCTTTACAAAATGTAAGGTATGAGTCTGCCTGTATTTCTGGGATTGGGATAGGAGGGAAGAGTTATCCATAAATAAAGGGTTGCCAACGAGAAGGATTGTTATGTGCTCCATGATCCAGGTAACTAATGAGGGGATGGGAGAGAATTTTCAGAAAACCCAATTTCTATAACCAAACTAGAGGAGCAGATTCAGGTCCTGCAAGATGTAGTACAGATAATCCTCAACTTATTCCCACAATTGAGCCCAAAATTTATGTTGCCAAGTAAGACCATTAAGTGAGTTTTGCCTCATTTTATGACCTTTCTTGCCACACTTAAATCACTGCAGTTGTTCACTTAACAACATGGTTGTTCATAAGTTTGGCTTCCCTATTGAATGCTTGTCAGAAGATAGCAAAGGGTGATCACATGATGGGAACATGAAAAGAGTCTCTAAGGGCATCCCCCAGCAGTGGTAAAGTCACCAGATAATAGCAATAGCATTTAAACTTATATACCACTTCACAGTGCATTACAGCCTTTTCTAAGCGGTTTGCAGAATCAGCATATTGCCCCTAACAATCTGGGTCCTCACTTTACCAACCTCAGAAGGATGGAAGGCTGAGTCAACCTTGAGCCTGGTGAGATTTGAACTGCCAAATTGCAGGCAGCCAGCAGTCAGCACAAGTAGCCTGCAGTACTGCGTTCTAACCACTGTGCCACTACAGCGGTCTGTAATAAATATAGACTTTATAGTTGCAACATCAAGTACATTATTTATCTTGTTTCATTATTATTTATCTCCTTATGACATTTCGATTTGTCTTTATAAAATGGCCACACAGTTAATTTTGGTTTATTTTCTTATACACATCAAGCCTTCTTTTTTTGTCCTCCATGATACTAAATAACTAAAGACAACTTTGCAGTCTTTTTCTGGGGATGAAACTCTGGATTCTGAATGCTGGATTTCAATTACTGTAAAGTTATGATCTGCTTTCAGTTATGGATGGTTGAAAAAAAAATGAAATTTAGAAAACCTTACGTGTGCTCCAAACCAATTTTGCAAATTTCATAAATAATTTAAAAAATATGCTTTTTAAAGGGGAACATGTTATGCCCAAATGCATATTTTAGAGGAGAAAGTTTGCAGACTACAGAAAATGCATTTCAAATCAGGAACAGACCCCCAACTAAAAGATAGGAATTATTTGTCTTAACTTTATTTTAATTATAAATATGATCTTGTTTTACTTTTCTACCCTGCTGTGGACCGCCCCGAGTCTGCGGAGATGGGGCGGTATATAAGTCTGTGCTATAAGTCTGACAAATAAATAAATAAATATAAATAAATAAATAAATATAAATCATGGATTTCATAATCCTGAAATTAGTAAACTGTGATATTTGTGATAAGGAAATGGATGGATTCCTTAGTCAAGGATTCATTGTGTGGCATACTCTTTCCTTCCTTGAAGGCTCCCCAGCCCTAAAATCTTCCTCTACATGCTCAACTTTATCCAACACTGCCCTTAAAAATGTGTCGAGATTTACAATTGCCTTCTGAAAATACTGATGTGGAAATTATTTATTTCATAAAGAACCATGTATCAAGACCATTCCTGCACAAATGTCATCCTTCTCTTTAGCCTTGCTCATAAATCATAATATAAGTTTTTAAAATGGAGGTGTTTTAGAGGGCCAGGTCCTGACTGTGCTGCCATGGCAACCAGCATTTTCTATATATTTTGGGAAGGTACCACACAGGGAAATTTGCAGAAGGACAATTCAAGCAAAGCATCAATGAAAGATACTCCAATTAGGTTGCTATTGGTTAAGAGAAGCATTTGGGAGCATCTCTTGCAGTTCAGGTAGTTCTCAATTTACGACTGCAATTGAGCTCCACATTTCTGTGGTTAAGCGAGACATTTGTTAATTGAATTTTGCCCCATTTTACAACCTTTCATGCCACAGTTGTTAAATGAATCACTGTAGTTGTTAAGTTAGTAACATAGTTGTTAAGTGAATCCAGCTTTCCCAATTCCCCAAATTTATGCAAAACTTTGTAGAGAGCAATCCATTCCTTTAGATAGCACAACATGGATAAAAATACAAGATGAAGCTCCAGATATTGCCTGCACCAGCAACTGGACTATTCCAACAAGATGGAATCCTTAGCTATCTGCCTGTTTGAAAACCTTATTAATTTATTAGATTTGTAACCTAGCCTACCTTCAAGAGCTTAAAGCAGTTTGCACTAGACTAGAAGACCTCCAAGGTCCCTTCAAACTCTGGCATTCTATATTCTGTAACCTTCTGAGATTAACTGGCCTAAAGTCACCCAGTGTAGCTACTTCTGTACAGATAGTCCTCGGCTTATGACCACAACGGAGCTCAAAATTTCTGTTGCTAAACGAGTCACTTGCTAAATTGGTTTTGCCCCATTTTATGACCTTTCTTGCCAAGGCTGTTAAGTGAATCACTGTGGTTGTTAAGTTAGTAACACGGCTGTTAAGTGAACCCAGCTTCCCCATTGACTTTGCTTGCCAGAAGCTGTGCTGCCCCCATTCACACACACGTCAGGGTTGGTGTAGAAAGCTTTATTCAGTTGTTGCCCCAGCAGTTCTATTTCAGGTTTTCAGCTAACTCCCAGCTGCAAGCTTAGCACAGTAATTGGCTCATGACCAAGTAGATAACCAAAAACAAAACAAATTTACAGCCAAACCTAAAACAGCCTTGGAAATAAAGGTTTTGCCTGGATGGATAGGTTCCAAAAATAAACAGCCCAAATCCCCTCCAAGGTCTGGGGCCTCCACTGAAGTTTGTCAACAAGTCCAGTGATCCAGTTTCAGGGCTTGCAAGGAGAAGTCACAGGAATTGGCCAAGCCAGGAGTTTAGGGAGTGGTTTTCAGCGAAGCCAGCCACGAACAAGCTCCAGACTAACCTTCCAGGCAATGGCCAATTAGTCCATTCAACAGATAACCGGCTACTCAGTGGTGCAGAGGTTAGAGTACAGTAATTGCAGGCTACTTCTGCTTACAATCAGATGCCTGCAATTTGGCAGTTTGAATCTCACCAGGCTCAAGGTTGACTCAGCCTTCCATCCTTCTGAGGTGGGTAAAAACAGGACCCAGATTGTGGGGGCAATATGCTGACTCTGTAAACAGCTTAGAGAGGGCTTAGTGCTATTGCTATTGCTATTGCTATTCCAAACATAAACACAAACACTCTCCACAACTGAATTAAATCCATGAGCTGCAGAGTTCTGGAAACACAAACAACCTCTGCCTGCCATACTAAATAGCCCGTCCCGATACAGCCCATTAAGAAGGGTGGGGCCTTTTCCCCATCAATCTGTCAGGTCTCCGCCTCTCTATTCTGCACACTCTATCATCGACCAAGGCCGGCAGCTCCTCCCCCTCTTCCACATTGGCCTGCAAGATCTCCCCAGTCAAGGCATGTTCTACCAGCAGGGATTGCCAATAGGTATAGCAATCCCTATAGCCTGAAATGGGCGGAGCCATGTGCTAATTAGGCTGTGCTGGAAAAGTGAAACTGAAACTATTTCTGCTTGCTGCAGAGAGGCAAATTGCTGGGAGGCAGAAGCTGAGGTAAGATTTTTTTCTTGTTTTCCTCCCCCAAAAGTTAGTTGCATCTTATACTCTGGTGCCTCTTATAGTCCTAACAATACGATAATTGTTAAGTGTGATAGACTGCCATGAGCAGGCAGACCGATAAAGGCATCTGTAAGACTGAAGGCTTTAGTGAAAATGATGAATGTACTGAAGACCAGTGCCCTCTTTAATGGTTTTGTCAGTGGCAACACTGTTTTTGTCAGTAGCCTCATTATTTATCTTTTGTATTAGATTTTTATCCTGCCTTTATTACTTTATAGGTAACTCGACGTGGTAAACATATCTGATGCTCCTTCCTCCTCCTATTTTCTGCACAACAACAACCGTGTGAGGTGAGTTGGGCTGAGAGAGAGAGTGACTGGCACAAAATGACCCAATCAGCTTTTATATCTAAGGCCTGGGGTCTTAACCACTAGACCAAACTGCCACCTAGCAAGCTATATTCAAACAACGTGATTACACTTAGTATATTAAAACTACTAGAAAAAAAGGATTTAAAATATTTGATTTATAAAAATTGGAATGAACAATGAATTTCAACAGGAACAAAAAAAAAAAAAAAAAAAAAAGGAAAAAGAAACATTAATTTCCAACTAAAGCCAGAATTTGTATTGACTGATGAGCATGGAAGTTAATGTGCCAGGGACTAATACTTTAATACTGAATATCTATGTACCAAATGGGGACAAAGTATTATTTTATGAATGATTTATAGAGAGATTATGATTTCTCTTATGCAGTTTGATTTTTTATGGGAAAATAGAATGTGATCTCCCCCCACTGAACGGAACTTCTTAGAAAAATATTAAACTAATTCAAGACAAATTACCCCACATTTTCTTTGATTTGATGGACAATTTAGGGCTGGTTGATATATATTGAGCCAAAAAAATGGCAATTCAAAAGTACATACTTACTATATTTTTCTGGATGTAAATCCTTTTCAAGAATTGACATAATTTGGACTTCAAAGAACTGGGCTACTAAAGTTTCTAAAGTAGAGAGATATTACCAAGACATTTCTCAGACCATAATCCTGTGAGTTTGGTTTATAAAAGAAAATCTAATTACTTTAGATGGAAACTAAACAAAATATTGCTACAGAAAGAAGATATTAAAAGATTGAAAAAAAATAATGTAAGTAAAGGATTTATTTAAGATGGTTGAGATTGGTGGGAAAATAAATTTAATAAATAAATAAATAAAAAGAATGGTTTGGGATGCAAGAAAAGTTTTTATTGTATGTTATTTTATACAACATAATAGCAAACTGAAAACAAAGAGTCAAGATAAACACAAGCTATTTTTGATGAATAGAGAGAAAAGAAGAAAACATTTCCAGAGCAGGTAAGTATTTCTGAGCAAATTAAGCTTTTATGACAAGCATATGTGTTAAGAGTAAGAGAAATGGAAATAAAAATCAATTATGTAAGGCAAAAAACTTTAGAGTTTGCAAATAAACCAGGGAAACAGCTTTCATATCAATTGCACAAAGAAAAGAAAGTTATAATGAAATTATAACAGTGAGACAATGTATTTACAGGCAATGTGGCCATACAAAAAGCATTTTATGAACATTATTCCAATTTGTATAAAGAAAGTGGCATCTCTCTCGAGAAACTGGATGGATATCTAAAGAAACAAAATTTACTGGGGATTACAGAGGAACAGAGACAGATTGTGAAGAACCTATAATATTAAGGAGAATTTCTGAAGCTATTGGTAATTCATTTGGCTTTTATAAAAAGAGTAAATCATAAAAGGTGCTGAGGCCAGATGAATTGACAGTTTTTTATTACAAATGTTTTGAGGATGAACTTTTGTGATCTTTACAAATGCTGATGAAATCTATCCTACAGGGAGAAAAAGAGCCCAGAGAGATGGAAAGAGGCAATATAGGGATACTGTCAGGTACAAAGGATCAGAAGTATACGTTAAGTTGCGGCACAGCAAATGTATTCAAACCTATACACAAGAATCTAGTCAACTAAAGTTCAATACTAAACTGGTTCCTGATAAGAGCCAATGGAATTCAAGAGAGGTAGGACTCGGACCATTTGTGGCAATGTAAGGATTCAAAACTGATAACGCATTTAACTCTACCCACCATCTCTGCCTTCTCTTCTCCTACATATACCCCAAAAGGGACAAGAAACACTTTGTGGATCTCAGCACAGGAAGCATTTTATAGATGAGAAAAAATGAGCAAGCACAAATGGCTAACTTCATGAGACATTAGATTTTTGTCAAGCAGAAGGTAAAATAAGAGAAGAACTGGTGGCATAGAAATATAATTATCAATAGCTTTCTTATTTGCAATTATTAGAAAGATTTAGTGAACAAAGTAATTATGGTTTTGAACGTTGAGCATATGAGTTTGAAAAAAACCCCTAAATAGAATAGAATAGAATAGAATAGAATAGAATAGAATAGAATAGAATAGAATAACAGAGTTGGAAGGGACCTTGGAGATCTTCTAGTCCAAACCCCTGCTTAGGCAAGAAATCCTACACCACTTTCCATCCATTGCTTCTTGTCCTAACCTCAGGTGCTTTGGAGAATAGCTGGACTCCCTCTTCTTTGTGGCAGCCCCTCAGATATTGAAACACTGCTATCATGTCACTCCTAGTCCTTCTTTTCATCAAACTAGATATACCCAGTTCCTGCAATCGTTCTTCATATGTTTTAGCCTCCAGTAACGTAATCATCTTTGTTGCTCTTCTCTGCACTCTTTCTAAAGTCTCTGCATCTTTTTTACATTGTGGTGACCAAAACTGGATACAATATTCCAAGTGTTGCCTTATCAAGGCATTATAAAGTGGTATTAACACTTCACGTGATCTTGATTCTATCCCTCTGTTTATGCAGCCTATAAATGAAAATGTAATTGCTAAAAGTTATAAACTTTTACTGAAATTTGAAACAGAAGAAATGAAAGATTACATGATAAAGTGGGCTAAACCTTTGGTTGTAATATACAGAATGGAAAAATTGGAAAATAAGTGGTTAAAGGACTGAAATGTACACTTTGTTATAATCTTAAAGAGAATTTTTAATATAACGAAATACCATTAGTATATATTGTATGTCACAAGAGAAATTGTCTAGAATTTCTAAAGGGTTTTCCAATTTATGTTGGAAATATGAGCAACATTTTATCATGCTTGGTGGACATCAAAGTAAAAAGTCTTGTATTTGTAGCTTTAATGATGTTTCTTAATACAAATTTTATATTTTTGTTTGTATTTGTTGTCTTTGATTCTTGTTCACTATCAAGAGTTGTCTCCAGTGAGATGAACAGCTACATAAATTTGATGAATGAATGAATGAATGAATGAATAAATTTTGGATTGAAAAGCACACACTGACTTAGAGGAGTTTAATATACAGTTGAGACCAGAAGAATTTCTTTTGGGATTGATGGACAAACAGTTGGAAAAAAGTTATGGAGTTTTGTTTTTGTACATGATAACTGCAGAAAGACTATAATATACAGAAAAATGGGAAGATTTGGCATTACCCACAATGGGGAATAGTTGGTGAAGATGATGGAACTTCTTGAAATGGCTAAATTGACTTGTTTGATCAGAGAAAAGACAATATTTATGTTTATTGCTGTCTGGAAACCCCTCGTAGACTTTTCATATGGTGCAGAAAAAAATGAACGTATGTTTTATGGTTTTCATGATTTGATAGGCTAGATTGCAGAAAGAAGAGAGTTATGTTGTAACCATAGAGGAAGACGTAAATTTATAATTGTACTTATAACAACTGTAAAGCAGACCTGAAATTAATTCTTTGAATCTCTTTTCTTCCTTTTCTATCTTTCTTTTACTTTTCCCCCTTGTTCTTGCATTTTTATCTTTTCTCCTTCATTTCTTTCTTCTTCTTCCTTTTTTCTTATATATTTTTCACACGTTTACATTTTAGTATATATGTATATATATGTAAATGTAAGATAATGAAAAATGTAAATGTGACTTTTTGCGTCAGTGATTTGTCTCTCTCTTCCTCTCTCCTTCTCTGTGTATTGTGAATTTGACCTGGGTCTATAAAACAGTCGTACTTTAATTTTAAAGGAACATTTTGGAAAGCTCAACAATTAAGTCCAGGAATCTCTCTACTTTTCAGCACAGGAAACAGATCTCCTTAGATTCCAGGAGTGCTATTTTACTGTTTTAAGATATATTAACAGAAATGTGAAAACCTGTTCTGGGCCTTCGCTGCCCCCTTTTAAGGACGATTGGTACAAGGCAGGGCTGGTCTGAGTCTCCTTCGCATACTTTCTATATTCCCAGTGATGAACAAATTTCCCATCTCCTCAAATCCATGACTAAATAGCAATAGCAATAACACTTAGACTTATATACTGCTTCATAGTGCTTTACAGTCCTCCCTAAGTGGTTTACAGAGTCAGCATCTTGCCCAACAATCTGGGCCCCCATTTTACCAATCTTGGAAGAATGGAAGTCTGAGTCAACTTTGAGCCGGTCAGGATCGAACTCCTGGCAGTGAGCAGAATCAGTTGCAATACTGCATTCTAACCACTGTGCCATCTTGGCTCCTCAATTCTTTCTGTTATCCTTTAAGGCTGACTTCAATTTCATCAACTCATGCTACCTTCTGGGGTCAGAAGATCCTCAAGACTTGACCCTTTGCCATTGACCAGACTTTTCACACTCAGATTCTATCTCCATGACTTTCCCATTCCCATTCAATGACTGTCTCTCTTCAACAGAGGTCAACATCTTATGAAAACAGATTTTCAAATGTCACCCCTGCTTATAAGCAGCTTACAGTAAATACAGCAAAGAAGCCAAGTGTCCCAACTGCCCGCGGTTGCCATTGTTTAATACTTTCAGAACTTGGTACCGATTAGAATAAATGTCCCCATGGATTTGACTTCACAGTGGCAGGGAGGAGAGTAGGGTGGGTTGGAGGAGAGGCTGCCTGAACCCTTCAGATCCGTAGTGAGTACACTGAGCTTTTCTTCCATGAGTCCTGTTCTTTGACGAATGAAAAGCATTCTGAGCTTTTAAGGGGCTTAAGCACAGCGAGGGCGTTTTTCTGATGTGGCAACATCAAAATGGATAAAAGGTGAGGAGATGAAAACAATTACAAACACTGATCAAACCACAATTTTAAATACATTTTTAATCCAAACAGCAGGAAAAGCGTGACTCCTATTGAGTGCCAGTAGACTATCAATTTCAAAACAAGCCTGGAAGTTGGTTAACTTTAGTTTCATCTTTATGCAAAGTTTCTTTGATATATATGCTAAGTCCTTTGGGTTTGAAGAAAACTCTCTGTGATGCAGTTCATCTGTAGACAAGGAGGTAGCTTCACAATCCCAGTCTGGCACCACAGACTAAAGGTAGTCCTTGACTTGCAATAGTTCATTTAGTGACCATTCAAAGTTACAACAGCACTGAACACAGACTATTTTTCACACTTACAACCATTACAGCATCCACACATGTGATCAAAATTCAGATACTCGGAAACTTTCTCATATTTATGATGGTTGCAGTGTCCCAGGGTCATGTGATCCCCTTTTGTGACCTTCTGACAAGCAAAGCAGTGGTGGGATTCAGTTTGTTTTACTACTGGTTCTGTGGGTGTGGCTTGGTGGGCGTGGCTTGGTGGTTGTGGCAGGGGAAGGATACTGTAAAATTCCCATTTCCTCCCCACTCCTGGGGGAAGGTTACTTCAAAATCTCCATTCCCTCCCCACTAACCTGCTTTCCAGCTCTGTTCTCCTGTGCAGGGCAACAAAAGAAGACCCAGACGATCAGCTGGGACTTGGGAGGCAGAGAATAGATGGGGGCAAGGCCAGTCAGAGGTGGTATTTGCCGGTTCTCCGAACTACTCAAAATGTCTGCTACTGGTTCTCCAGAATTGCTCAGAATCTGCTGAACACCACCTCTGCTTCCAACTCTGTTTTTTTTCTATTCTATTCTATTCTATTCTATTCTATTCTATTCTATTCTATTCTATTCTATTCAGAAATGCAATAGGATTAGTGTGGCTTTCAAAACCTGATTTTGGACATCATCTGAAACCCTCTATTTGTAGTTCGTTTGTCCTTCTTTCCAAAGAAAAAAATGAGATACCTCCTCTCAATCAGTAGACTGGTTGTCCCTATCAAACCAACCATTTTCTTGTTGCACAAAAATATCCGTTATCTTCTTTTTATTCTGCATCCTGACCTGGCAATAATTTGAAAAAAAGCAAATTTATTTATACAGCCCAAACTGCCAGTTTTATCCAACTGTGATTTAATAACTAAGGAATATTTATTATTTTCCCTTTAATAATGAAGTTGTTCTTCATAAATTCCTTACAAACATCTCTACTTCAAACTACCACAGTCATTCTTTTATATTTTGACATTTAATTATTTATCATAACTTGGGGTGGGTGGGTGGTAAACCCCCTCCTTTTACTGTTGACTGTAACTTGATTTTTTAGTGAATATTCAAAAACTGTGCAGACATAAGAAATAGCTAACATGATTTGGGGGTTTGCCCAATAGGTTTTACATCATCTAATTTCCAATATTTCTCAGTATTTGAAACATTTAGCTACTCTAAATAATGGTGTCATAAAGGAAGTGTCTTTCTTTTCTAGTATTTTCCAAAATTCTTCCAACTAGAATGAGGTGTTGACTGTAACATTTAAAGCCATTTTAATACTGTTTTTGAACAGGATGGGAAGATTTATAAAATATATTGAAGGTTGAAATAGAGCAGAAATTGTTTTTAAAAAGTAGATGTTGGTAGCAAGTTGAGCCAATAAAAGTATCCATCACTATAGTAACCCGGAGCAATCATTACCTCAAACAAAAGCAGCTGCCTTACACACTTACAGTATTGTAACACATATTGTATCATTGTGACATGTTTGTCACTCCTTCACATTTTTTATTTTATTTTATGAGAAGCTGTTCAAATAATATAAGGCTATTTCAAAGAGAAAATCAGTGAAAATATAGTATATAAAAACAAAGCTATCAAAGAAACCACAAGTGATTGCCATTAACACACAAGAAGCCATTCTGTAAACAAATTCTCTTTCTGTGCGTGTCTTTATATAAGCATACAGGTATACTGATAAAACTATATGGCTCAATCATTCATACTTCTGTTGGGCTAATATTGTAATAGTTTCTTATCTCTTTCTTGGCTGAGATCTCCAGAGTTCTGCATTTAAAAGTTAAGACATTAGAGGGACTCGACTTCCGGCTTCCAGCGGCGCCGGACGTCTGCGGGGTTTTCTCTTTGCCCCAGCGCCCGAATCCAACTGCCGCTGAGGCCCCCAGGGGCCAGGCACCCTGGAAAGGGCGCCTGCCACTCACGGACGGCTCGTCAGAGGTCTCCAGCCAAATTCCAGGGCTGGTGGACCGATGCTGACACGTCCCAGGCTCGGCGGGGTTCGGAGGAGTCAGGCGGCAGCCATTGCCATGGTCGCCGTCTGAGCCACTGTGCCCAGAGGAGCCGGGGCTTTTCTAAAGACTTCGTGGCGGCCTGC
>JAOYMU010000001.1:146070108-146081703 GCA_025802295.1 Psammodynastes pulverulentus | reverse complement strand
AGGGAGGGAGGAGCCTGACAAAAACTGCTCACCTCTGTTCTAGAGCTACAGACATTTATTTATTCATAAACAAATGAATAAATCTGGACTGCATCCTACTTTAGGCACTGTAGGCAAAAACCTAGCTCTGAAAGACAGAAAGAGGCAACCAGCAGTAAGGGAGAATGGATTCAGTGGTGATGGACACATTGGGGAACACCTGAGACACCAAGTTAGGGACAGATTATCATGGAGAAAATCTTTCTACGTGGTTGCTAAGAATGGACAGTGACTTGATGGCATATAATCCAAGACCCACAGAGCTTTTCTCAATTGGCTCTGACTCACTTCCTCATCAGGACAGCCAGAAGTTTCATTTTAAGATATCATCTTAAAATGATATCCTCATTTAAAGATAATATCAGATTTCAGTTACACCACTCATCTTGGACTCTCAGCAAAGGAATGTGGACATTTAAGGTGTGTATAACAAAACATGAAGTTTTCCATAACTCAAGCATATTCACTTTATCATCCATGTTGCCTAAATCATTGTAGTCTATTCCAGTTTCTTTCTACAATCCCAGAAAGAGAGATGTGCATTAAAGACTCTGGAAAGACTGCAGAGAAGAGCAACAAAGAGGATTCGGTGGCTGGAGATTAAAACTTATGAAGAACGGCTGCAGGAATTGGGTTTATCTAGTCTAGTGAAAAGAAGGACTAGGCAGTGGTGGGATGCTGCCAGTAGCTCCCACGATCAGTGGGCCCTGTCCACCCACCCCCGTTCTATCCTGTCCTTTATTTCCTGCATCTCAATTGCATAGCACAGCTGATTCCCCCCCCCCTTGCTGTTCTATTTACCATTGCTGATTTGGAAGGTAAGAAGCTAAGCTTTTAAATGCTCCATTTTCAGCGCTGCGTGCAAGTGCACACTCACCAAACCAGTTGTTAAACCGGCAGCATCCCACCACTGGGATTAGGGATGACATGATAGCAGTACTCCAATATTTGAGGGATGGCCCACAAAGAAGAAGGGGGTCAATCTGTTTTCCAAAGCACCAGAAGGTAAGACAAGAAGCCATGGATGGAAACTAATCAAAGAGAGAAGCAACTTACAACTAAAGAGAAATTTCCTGAAGGTGAGAACAATTAATCAGTGGAGCAGCTTACCTTCAGCAGTTGTGGGTGCTCCATCATTGGAGGCTTTTAAGAAGAGACTGGACAGCTATTTGTCTAAAGTGGTAGTCGATCTCCTGCTAGAGCAGGGGTTTTCGCTAGAACACTTCCGAGGTCTCTTCCAATTGTGATGTTTTTCTATGTTCTAAATGTGATCTCAAACACTACTGCTTTGCAATAGGATGGGTTCCTATTTAAGGTGTGTGTTATTAAACAAATACTTTCAAAAAATGAAATATAGAAGGTACAAAAAGAGATGTTTAGAGCCCAACTGGTTTCCAATTGGCTATGGAATACCCTATTCCCTACTCTGCTCTCAATTTTCTGGGAGATGTGGAACACAAGCTATACTGTGCCTTTCTACACAAACCCCAAAGACACTTGATGTGAGAATCAAAACATATGGAAACCACCACCACAGACTCTGCTCTTGAGAGATATGACTTGGCCACACATGACTTGGGATAGCCTGTATCATCCACTTAAGAACCAAAATCATGGATGACAGGACCGCTTGAAAAAAAATTACCCTAATCAATAAATTATGCCTTCAAATATGACATGCTTCCAATTTAGTTTAACACTTCTCCATAATCTCAACTGCAAGAAATGTAAAACACGGGGAATGAGAATCCAATTAATCTATTTCAAGTTATTAAAGGCCTTGTGAGGCATGCGAGCTGGCCCTTCAGTTTTTAAAAAAACCAGGCTGATATTTCAAGCTAAATTAAGTACAATTTTATACTGTACTCCTTGGTGGCATCTATCAGACTCTTCTGTGTTCTGGCTAGGTCTGCACTTAAGGCTCTCTCCCATTACTAACAACTGACCAAGCAAGATCTAGCATTGATAAAAGATTAATCATCCAGCCCCAGAAAGAAGCTTCACATTAGCTATAATGTCTAGCAGGCTGAAATTGCAAAACTAACAACTGCTGATTATAACTGATTATGAAAATGTAATTTTAAAAAAGCCCCTGCTTAGGAATCTACGGTTATTTATTAATTAAAATATTTGCAAATGCAAGTACAGGTAGTCCTCAGCTCACAACCATCCACTTAGTGACCATTTTAAGTTACAAGGGGAATGAAAAAGTGACTTATCACCATTTTTCACACGTACAACCATTGCAGCATTCCCGTGGTCACATGATCAAAATTTGGCCACTTGGCAACTGGCATGTATTTACCACAGTTGCAATGTCCCAGGAGTCATGTGATCACCCTTTGAGACTTTCTGACAAGCAAAATCAATAGGGAAGCTGGAATCACTTAACAGCAGTGTTAATAGCTTAACAACTGCCAGGATTCACTTAACAATTGTGGCAGAAAAGGATGTAAAATGGGCAAAATTCACTAAACCAACTGTCTTGCGTAGCATAGCAATGGAAATTTGGGGGTCAATGTGGTCATAAGTCAAGGTCTACCCGTAATGCATATTTATTCTCTTCAATTGTTGCTCCATAAATAGTTGATATTTGAAGAGTGTTGCCTGAGAATCATGTGGTGGTAGACAGATTTCAATAATAATGGCTGTTGCTAGGGATATCTGGCATGAATTTGTCCATTTCTACCTAAACAATTAAAACCAACTAAATTGATGTCCTTTTTTAAATCTGATAGCAATGCATCCCATCATTTGATTGTGCATTAATCAGACCTAAGTCTGATTGTAATGTAATCTTTGGGTTGATCTAAAGAAATGAGATAAAAACATTGATAGCTAGGTTAATTCAAAGTTGAAGGAAAACTAAAATTTATAACTAAATGCTATCCTTATTAGGGCAAACCAAAGGGCAAGAAGAAGTTTTCATGTTTTACTTTTTTCTTGTGTAGCAAGATGTTACAAGAACAAGAACAAGGGTGTAAATGAGAAAATCCCAAAATTTAGCTAGGTAGTTCAACCAGAGATTTGCAGAGATTTACAGGCCAAGACTGGCCTGGTCGAGGACTGAATGTAGGGCCAGTGTTTCTCAGCAAGTAGTAAAATACTGCTAGATACTGAAAGAGCTGTCTCAGTTACTTTGCATTTAAATTGATTCTGAATTAAAGAAGAACTTTTACATCAGGGCAGAATTTGGCTGGATAATCCTTTTTTGGCATTTCAGAAGAGAACCCGGAAAATTCCACAGTCTTCTAGTTGCTTTCTTTATCTTCCATCCTCAGCCTGAATGTTATTTTGGAAAAGTTTGGCACCGACAGATGTTCAGCTCCATTAAAAAGTATTGTCTTTGGATAAAAATCAGATTGCTGCACGATGGTATGTCTAAAATGCCAATGCCTGCTGAGACTGTAGCATGGAATTAATTGTAATTATGACTTCCCTTGAGCATTCTGGGACAGATAGTTGCTTGGAATGATTGGTTAACACTTATTTGGTGAGGTAAGGAAAGCAGTACTGAGTTAATTTCATAGAGCGTCTCTCATAGCTAAGAAAGGCAATGCATTTTCTAAGAATGCATTCCAATGAAGCCTGCCTCTTCTTGGGCAGGGCTGAATATCTGTAGTCTCAAGGCATCATTTCTTTTCCTAGCAACTAATTGGCAGGCAGATTGCATCATTCTCCTAAATAAGCGCTGTGGGTAAATTTGTTGGGTCAAGGCATGCCTTTTGGTGGAATATTGGGGGCCAAGCTGCATACGAATGAAGAGGATTAAAAAGGGGTCTGAACAAAATGAATGCCAGAGGAGCTTGCTGCTTGCAGGGTGGAAGGAGGACAGTAGGTGATAGAAAGGAGAAAGAGAGATGAGATTCTGCTAAATTTTGTCACTTGGAAGGTGAGGGGACCTGGCTGCTAATATTGGGAACGGGGAAATGTCATTCAAAGGCAGTAACATAGAACCCTAATTAAGAGGCATTGAATAAATTAAAGCCTCCCTGGAGCATAGTTGTCCATCCTCTTGTGAGGGCTGAACCTTGAGGATAGCCACCAAGCTAGATCCCAAAGAACAGTTATACATAACGGCTTCTCAAAGTCATCAAGAATGACCAAGGATTTTCTAATCTGGAAGGGTGAGTGAAAGAAACCTAGTGGCTGAATTATGGTGCAGGCCCTTAATTTTTCTTTTTTTAAAAAAACCCTTGTTTTGATGTGTTTTTATCTGCTCATAGTTGCGAGATGGGCAGCTCTATAAATTGGTTAAACCAGTCAGTCAGTCAGTCAGTCAGTCAGTCAGTCAGTCAGTCAGTCAGTCAGTCAGTCAGTCAGTCAGTCAGTCAGTCAATATAAATAAATGGCTTTGCATTGCAGAGGACAAATTGCATCCTGTGTAAAACTTCAGTTGTTTCCCCAGCAAAGATTCCAATTTTTTGGATTAGGGGACTGGAGACTAAACATACAAAGAACAACTACAGGAATTGTGAAATGAAAAGAAGGACTAGTCACTAGGGGATAACCATGTTCCAATATTTGAGGGTTTGCCACAAAGAAGAGGTCAACCTATTTTTCCAAAGCACCAGAAGGCAAGACAAGAATCAATGGATGGAAAATTACCAAGGAGAAAAGCAGTAGAACTAAGGAGAAATTTCCTAAAGGTGAGAACAATCAACCAGTGAAACAGCTTGCCTTCAGAAGTTGTGGATGCTCTATCACTACAGGCTTTCAAAAAGAGTCTGGACAACCATTTGTCTGAAATGATATAGGGTCTCCTGCTCGAGCAGAGGGTTGGATTAGAAGACCTCCAAGGTCCCTTTCCAATTCTATTATTGCGTTCTATATTCAATCTGGTTGAATCATGCCCCAGAGTATGTGTTTTGTTTCTGGTTTCAATTTTCTGTAAACCGCATAGAATCTCTTAAGATGAGATGGATAGCAACATAATTTTGGGGAATAAAATAATTTTAATAAAATGATTTTTGCCCTGTTTATGGCTATTAGTTCCCGCAGCATTTTTTCCCATATATTGGACATGAATGCTTTAGTGGTTATTTGTGGTGATGAGGACCAGTTAAATATGGTGGCAGATAACACTCATTCTCAATTAAACAGAGATGATGGTCAGGAAGTTTAATGGCTTATCTGATCCTTAATTCAAGAATCATCATAGTTTCATATCAAAACACTTGCAGTATATAATTAAAAGGGAGAGTAACATACACGGGTAACATTTTGCTTATTTAAGTAGAAGTTGACAAATATTTTTTGAGCACAGAAAAGTTGAATGCATGCTGATTGAGATATCTTTTTGCAGAAAAAGTTATTGTTCCTTTGTCAGTCATAATGCATTTTTTTCTGGAGTAATGAGCCTTTAAAATATGACTATTTTTATTTGGTGCTTTTGAAGTGTAAGAATCTACATTTGAGTCTTCAAGTAAGTCCAAAGAAGAGTCTATTTGTTAATTCAAAAGGCGGAACTCTTAATTTTTTTTCTTCCTAGCATTTTTCCTGCAAATGCAGAATGTCCTTTTTTCGTATCAACCAAATGTTGATCCATTGCTTGCAATAGGAATTGACAACTGGTTTGTCACCTAAGCCTGACATCAAGCACTGAGAGAGAGTTACTGACCCAAATCACCCAGCTGGTTCTCAGGTCTAAGCCAGGTCTAGAACTCACAATCCCCTGGTTTCTGCCCTGGTGCCTTAACCACAGGACTAAATTGGCTCTCAAAAGATAGGACTCTAATGACATAAGCAATTTCATACCAGTAGTTGAGTTCCAGAGAAGGGATAAGATACTTGAGCAATGATGGAGAAGTTGGAAAGACAAGTCCTACTAGTGGATACTCATTGATTTGTGAAACGAGAGACTTGAGCTCAATTGTGTTTCGTTAAGACTCTGTTAAGACGTGATACTGGCAACTCATCTCAGGAATGCTTCAACATCTCACATCCCTATCTCCAACATTTCAAAACTTGCAACTACAACAAAATAATTGGAAGCTCTTACTTTAGCAATTTTCACCACTGGAAGAAGCCCATGTTTTCTAGTAATTATGCATTTCCATGCTTCCCTACTGTGTAGCTGTCCAACTTGAGATTGTTTTCTCCAGAGAAAGTTGGAAGCCTATAGGTCTTTTGCTACCTATGAAATTCTGTAAAATGCCTGCAAAATGCTGTAGCTTCCCAGAATCTGTGTAGGTGATTACATGCACATGACAAATTCCATGCATGAGAGATCACATGCAAACATGGGTGGTGTTGCACCCTTGTTTTCTGTTGAGGTCCCTTCTACGTCATTAAAATAAAAAAAAATGAAACTTGAATGCAGTTTAAACCAAGACCGTTGAAGCTTCTGGCTCTCCTATCTACTGGCATAGCTACAGCTACCAATTCTAATGAAGCACACAAATCATCCTGTGACTCTTCATCTGGTCAAGATGTTCTTCTAGTTTGTCAGCAACACCTTTGTTGTTGTTTTTGCCAGAATAATAGTCACTGTTTCCTTTGCTAAACAAACAAGCACATATGGCTACAAATTAGCCAGGTGGATTGGCAGATAACTTGAAATTGTTAATAGCAACCTATTGCTATGAAGTTGCTTAGCTTAGTGAAGAATTGTGAGTTGTGTGAAGTCTGTGGCCTTTACCTGTAAGAAAGAGTATGTAGGTGTATTTTTGAGCTAATTAGATCATGCATATGAGAAGCCAACAGAACCTTGCTGAGTGGGGACACACAGCAATTATCTGGAGAAGATAAAGCCAGAGAACATAAGCTTAGACGACATGCTATAAAGTAAGGGGATTGAGGTTATATGTGTCCCAACTCTAGTTCTCTGATGATAGAATTGGTTTTTTATTTCAACCATGGATTTGATCCTTTGCCTTGGCATTCATTTTATTTTTTCAGAAAAACTTTATTATTTTTAAAAAACAAAAACAAACATTCAATAATCTTAATCAACGGTGATGTGGCATTATCTTAACTATTACTATTTTGTGTGTTATCTATTGTACTTACATTTATATACAACTATTTACATTTAATTACAATTCCTACTTTCTTTTCCCAATATCCATATTCCTTTTCTCCAACCAGTCATACCATCTTTGCCAGATCTCATAATATTCTGTATTCTCTTTGTCCTCTAATTTCAGTGTTAATTTGGTCATCTCTGCGCACATAAATAATTTCTGTATCACTAATCTGTCTGTCGGGATTGTATCTTGTTTCCATGTTTGGGCATATGCAATTCTTGCGGCCGTCAACAAATGCAACAATAAGTACCTGATTTTTTTTCTATACTTCCCTTTAAATATTCCCAATAAGAATAGCTCTGGATTATAATCTATCTGGACCTCGGTTATCTCCTGTCCCCTGCCTTGGCATTTTTAAAGCATCTATAATTTGGACAAAGGAGTTTCTTTATTAATTTCTGAACCATGAGGATGATGCTAAAAAGTCAAATTGAACCAACCAATCCTTCGTTCTTCATTGCTTTCTTTTTCTGAAGATAAAGGCAGTTTTCTATAATAGCTTTATATAACTATTTCTATAATAGTTTTCTATAATAACAATAAAAATGTTTAAAGATCTGAATAAAGATTATGATGAAGATTATGATTTCTTATGAAAATATTCAAATCTCTTATAGGTTTTTGGTGTCCTTACACAAAATACATTTAAAAAATTTAAAATATGTTTTAGAACATAAATAAAGAGGAATCATTTCATATCCTTTCATTGCATATACTAAGTTTCTAAGCACATAATTTAAACATTATATAGATAATCCTTGAGTCATGATGGAAGTTGGGACTAGAATTTCCATTGCTGAGTGACAGGATTGTAAAGTGTAATGTCACATGACCTCATTGCTTAGTGATAACAATCTCTTCAGTCTCCATTACTGTTGTTAAGCCAGGATCATGGATCATTAAACAAGAACTTCCTTGCAACTGCACACTGGTTTCCCACAATCAAAGTCCATGGAGAAGCTGGCAGGAAGTTGCAAGTCCCAGGCAGTTTGCAAGCAGGTTGCCTGGCAGGTAAGTGGCTGTTGTCAGGTGGTGGGAAGTTCGTGAAGGGTATGCAGTTGGCCTGCAAGGTGTGGCTTGAATGGGCTGGAACAAGACTTACCTGAGCAACTTGCGACCTTCCCTGCTGGCTTCCCCCTTGGCTTTGTGTGCGTAATCCTGTGAAGTCTGCTACCGGTTCAGTGAGCACGCACGCCTGACTCAATTGTACACACCGCTGAAAATGAAGCATTTAGAAGCACAACCGCTTATCTTACAGGTCAGCAATGGTAAGCAGAACAGCGAGGGGGGGGGAAATCAGCTGTAAAGTGTGATTTAGATGAGCTAGAATAGCAATTGCAACAGCAAAGACTTATATACTGCTTCATAGTGCTTTTTACAGCCCTCTCTAAGTGGTTTACAGAGTCAAAATATTGCCCCCAAGAATCTGAGTCTTCATTTTATCCATCTCAGAAGGATGGAAGGCTAATTGAACCTTGAGCCTAGTGAGATTCGAACTGTCAATTAGCAGGCAGCCGGCACTCATCAGAAGTAGTCTGCATGCAGGATTGATTCTAACCACTGTGCCACCATGCCTCTTCATATGTGTGTTATGTATGTGTATGGGTAGATATATACTTCCTTTTGAGAGCAGGCAACAGAATTTCATTTTTAATACGGGCCAGAGTGCTCACAATAAAAAAAATGACAATAAAGGCTTATCGTACCTTATAGAACTAAACACCTGCAGGCAAATCTTGATCACATGACTGCAGAGATGCTTTGGTGGTTCTAAATGCAAGGACCAGTTGTAAAATTACTTTTTTCAGAGCTGTCATAACTTTGAACAGCTGCTAAACATGGAGATGTTAAGCGAGGACTACCTGTACTATATTTGGTAAGAGAGGAAAGGTAATAAAATCAGATAGATTGACAAGATCAAGGAAATAATTGAATTGTTTTTGGAACAACTACAAATAGAAGAAATTAAAACATGCTTGCTCCTGGGGAGGAAAGCTATAGCAAATCTAGACAGCATACTAAAAAGCAGAGACATCACCCTGCCAACAAAAGTGTGTATAATCAAGGCTATGGTTTTCCCAGTTGCAATGTATGGTTATGAAAGTTGGACCCTAAGAAAGGCTGAATGCCAAACCCGTAATGTTCTAGCACAGCCATCCACCCATGACACTACATCGCAAAACTCAGGAGGTTGCAACACTAAAACTCAGGATGCCACAACACAGCCAAATACCCAGTATGTTGCAGCACAGGTCTCAGGATACCACAATATTAGCACTCAGGATGTTACCACACAGCCCATTACCCAGTCATTACAGCACAAAAAACTAATGAGCACTCAGGATGCCACAATTCTAGAGCTCAGGATGTTACCACACAGCCCATTACCTCCCCACCAGTATTTATAGAGAGACAGCAGCTCCAATCGCACTTTGCTCACACAGGCACGAAGCCGCAAGCACCAGCCTGAAAGTGACGAGTGGGACCTCATCGAAATGTCACCAAGACATGCTCAATCTTACATGGGAAAAGACCCGAATACACCAAGACTTGTATATATATGTATGTATGTATGTATATGTATATATGTATGTGTGTGTCAGTACCATCATCAGCATCCTCATCTGCTGCTTCAAGTCCCTCTGGACAGAGGACATTAGACGTTTTATTACAACAAGAGAAAGCAAATGTGATCCAGGTAGAATTGAAAGGAATGATTCAAGCATTGCATGATGGGTTCAAAGAAGTCAAGGAAATAATAGGGAAAGTAAAAGAGAAATTAGAGAAAGTAGAGGATAAACTGGAGAATGTTCAACAAATGATGGCAAGCAATGAACAACATATACATAAAGTAGAAGAAAAAGTTGAACAAGAAGAGAAAAAAATTGATAATAGACTTACATTGGCAGACAAAAAAAAGACAGAATAATAATCTCTTTGGAAATGGATAGGGCTGAGTATTACCTGAGGTTTCAGAACATGGAGGAAGAAAAAGGAGAAAATCTAGGAGAAATAATGGCAGAATTACTGGCAGGGGATCTGGAAGTGGACAAAGAAAAGATTCTGGTAGACATTGATGAGATATTTAGAGTCAACACTAGATATACGGTGAGGCATAGACTTCTTAGAGAGGTCCATGTGAGATTTAAAAAAGAAAAAGCAACGAAGACAGAAATTCTACGAAGAGCAAGAGATGAGCCCTTAAAATACAAGGAGAAGGAACTGGTAATCCTAAAACAGGTCCCGAGGAGGGTAAGGAAAATAAGGAGAGAATACCAATTTCTAACAAGACAACTAATGAAGCGGAGAGTAAATTTCCGATGGCTGATTTTGGAGGGAATACTGGTGGATAGAGCAAAGATACCGATTGGATTCTATAGAAAAAGCAGAACAATTCTATGAGCAATATTTTGGACCACAAGAGGAAATGAGAATAAGCAACAAAGAAGAGCCAAAATAACGAGCAGGAGCGAAGGAAGAGAGGAATATACAAGAAAATGAAGATGAAGAGACCAGGAGAAAATAGCAATAAGAGAGATGGAAAAAGCACTAGAACCAAGAGAGAAAAGAATGACCAGAATAACAAAACCCATCTACAAATAACTATGAAAGAAGAGCTTAAATGAATGTCAATTAATATAAATGGATTGAATTTGGTAATAAAAAGGGAAAGTATTTTTAATAGATTAGAAAAAATAAAATGAGATATAATATGTCTGCAAAAAGTTCACATAAAAAATCAACATATGAAAATATTGGAATATCCTAAAATTGGGAAGTTATATAATTCTTTACCTCAACAAAAGAAAAAGGGAATAGCCCTATATATAAAAGAAACAATAAATGCTAAACAAATTTTTATGGATGAGGAAGGGAGAACTTTGATGGTGGAAATAATGATGAATAACAAATTGATACTTTTGGTAGCAATATACAGTATGCATCAAATGTCAACCAAGAGGATTTTTATGGAAAACTTCATAAAAAAATAATTGAACTGGAGTATGAAAATATTTGTATTCTGGGAGATTTCAATGCAATTGTGGATGCAGAAATGGACTATAAAACCAGAAAGGTAAACAAAAAAGCAATGAAAACACTTCTTTAAAAAATTTTCAAAATGGTGGAAGAATTAGTTATTCAAGATGTCTGGCGAGAAACCCACCCCAAAGAAAATCAATATTCATTCTACTCAAATAGATACATGTCCTGGTCAAGAATAGACATGATATGGATGACAGCAAAATTGAAAGTAGGTGTACAAGAAATAAATATAGAAACAAGTAACTGGGTGGATCATAATCCAATGAAAATTATATGGAAGGGACAAAAAAGAACATTGAGATGGACATTGAATCAAGAAATATTAAAAGAAAAGGAATGTATCCAATTTATGGAAAGAGAACTAGACTTCTTTTTTAAAGAGAACAGAAAAGAAGAAACAGCATTACACAATGTACGGCAGTGTTCCCTAACCCCCGGGCCGCGGACCGGTACCGGTCCGTGGATGAAACGGTACGGGGCCGCC
>JAOYMU010000001.1:146058358-146070008 GCA_025802295.1 Psammodynastes pulverulentus | reverse complement strand
GAATAAACATAACATACAAATATATGTAACATAAGTAAGAAAACAAGAAATAGGTACAAATAATTCGGGACAATAGGCCAGGGACGGTAGGCACAATTGTGCACTTATGCACGCCCCTTATATTGGCTGTAGTATTGATGAATCTACTTATCCTGCTCATCTTCAGTGTAACAAAGAGTACCACATACTTTGTGTACGGCCATTAAGAATATCAGGCTGCGAATATGCTTCTGTTTCATTGCAAATTAAAAAAAAAGTTCGAACTGTGTCCATGTAATTTTCTTTGATGGTTTGATGTTGGCAGAGGTCCTGAACTGAACTTGAATTTCAGAATTGTTCTTTCAGATGGCTTCATTTTCAAGCCTATATTTTATTTAAAGCTTAATTTAGGATTTTTCCCTCCTGTACGAGCTTTTGGGAGAAATAAGTTCATATGCACCATAGCCTGTTTTAATTATTGAAACTTTGTATTTTGTCTTTTCGCACTTTCTGTCTCATATCCGTTCTGTTGTTTTCTTTTAAAGTCTGTTCTGATCAGCTATGGCAGTGTTCAAAGACATGATTTCCCTCCCTACAGAGCCATGATGATAAATCTTCTTGGCATCTATGTAACAATTTCATCTTCAAAGTGTTGCATGCTGTAAATAATTCATTCCCTTGTTACCATGTATGAGGCAGGTAGGGAAAGCAATGTTAGCTCCATTTAATGGCTACAGAAGAAACTGGTAAACGACAGGGGTGCTAGAGATTTTCAAATAAAGTGAGATACATTTATGTTTCTTTTAGGCTTTAATAAAATCAATCTAACTTCCTGGTTATGTGTAGTTGTAGAGTTGGTAACTTTTTTTGATTTGGGGAAACTGTATTTCAATAAGAGTCATATCTAAGCATTTATCTAAATGGTAGACAGCCTTCAGGTAGGATAACTCATTACTTAAATGTTGCTATGCATACTTCATCTCTATGAATATAATTAGATTCATACCTTTGCAGAAATAAGTTCAAGTGGGTTCAAGACTTAACTTATAGTTATAGAATGACAGAATGAGACCACCAATAAATTCCAAATTGTAATCCCATCAGCATTCAAGTGCCAATTAGGCGAGACAGATTGTTCGAATTTCTTAGGACAATTCACTTCGGCCCATTTAACATATTTGAAATGAGGAATTTATGAAACTGGTCTCAGTGTTTTATGCATTTGACTCAGGTGATTGTGTTTGCTGCAAGCTTGTTATTAAAGAAGACATTTTAAATCAGGGAAAATTGCATATGCATGGATTTATAGTTAGGAATTGAAATATAATTTGTGGTACAGATAGTCCTCGACTTACAACCATTCATCTAGTGAACTTTTGAAATTACACTGGAAGGCACTGGAAAAAGTGCCTTATGATTATTTTTCACGTTTACAACAACTGCAGCATCCACATGGTTATGTAATCAAAATTTGATTGCTTGGCAACTGGCCTGTATTTATAATGGTTGCAGTGTCACAGGGTCATGTGATCACTTTTTGTGACAAGCAAAGTCAATGGGAAAGCCAGATTTATTTAAGAGCTGTGTTACTAACATAACAACTGCAGTGATTCACTTAACTACCGTGGCAAGAAAGGTCGTAAAATGGGGAAAAAAACTTAACTGTCTTGCTTAGAAATGGAAATTTTGGTCTAAAAAGTGGTCATAAGTCAAGGACTACTTGAATTTATTTCTTAGAGCTGTGTTCCTGAACTCTGGAAAACACTAAACTCTGCAAAAGCTAACAAGTGTTTCCCCAATTTGATTAATGGGAGGCACAAAATTTAGTACCTACCCTTATCCTTGTCCATGCCAAATAGAAGTTATTGTGCATTTATGCTAATGTTTAGTTTTAGCATAAAACTTACACTACTTTATCAATGTAAACAGAGCCTAATGAAATAGCAAAATCATTATATATCATATATTCAGCAGTGATAGGGGGAAAGGTTGGTTGGGGCAAGAATCATAGCAATAGAAAACTACCCCCCTGTAATGCACAAATTAATTCTGCAACAATTTTGGGGGTGTTCCATAGTGTGCTACAATTAAACTGGAAATTAATAGGGTCTCGTAGGTTCAGTAGTGCAACATAATGTTATCTCCCTTACAGGGACAAAAGAACACCATAACAAAACCAGATAGGTATAAATACCATATATTGGGAAACATTTAGCTCTCTTCTTATTGGGTGCAGAAAACAAATATAGGAAATAAACTGTGCCATTTCTATGGGTCCTTTGCTTTGCTGAAGGAAATATTTGCTGAAGATCTATATGCCCTTGCTTCAAAAAGCACAGCAAAATAACTACCAGCTATCTGTTCAGGTTGAAGGGCTTGTGAGATACTGAAAGCATTGATTGAGTCTGCTAGGTGATACAAAGCACCTGATTGAGGCAGAACCCATCAACTCAATGACACAAATCATATCCACTTCACAATGAGACAAATTTTAGCACTTCTGCATCTTGCTGTGTGAATTGTGACTATTTTGCAGATTCCTGCTAGGAAGCAATTTTGTCTCCAGTCAGTTAATTAGCCATCTAGTATAGTTTTGTCCAGTGTGATTAGCTATGGCTGTAACGTGTCAAAGATATTTTCTCTCATTTTGTTACCTAATATTTTAAAGTGGGCATGGCTAGAAATAATCATTTGATATACAAATAAGCATATGTATATAAATGGTAATCCAATTTATGTCAATACCGACTATACTCATGAATATGCTGTTCTGTCTGGGTATGATTTCTCATATCCCCAGTTGCTATCATTTGAACTTATTTTTTTACGTATTTCCTCTATGCAACTACTTCCAATATATGGCCTTTTCCTGTACATTTTTATGCTCCACTTAAAGAGAGATTAATCCAATCAAACATTTTATGCACTATCCTGAATATAGGCAGATTTTTTTTCAAACATGCAGATTTTTAGGTAACTTTTTTGGTTACTTTCTAATTCAGAATGACAAATGACAGCTGACTTCATTCATTTCTGCTATCATTATGGAGGGACACTTCAACAGCTATGTATCTTCAACTGATATACACTTTGATGAAATTATGGCACTGCACTGACGAAGGGTATGACACTAAAATTGATCTTTCTTTTAACTTTTGTATTAAATGGCCACTTTAACAGTGTGGTTTATACTGTCTAATATGTACAATTTATCCATTGAAAGCCATTAAAATATTTATGCTATTTGCAATAATTTTCATTTTTTAATATTAGCAAATAGATTAGAAACTATACTTTTAAATACTAAATTTTCAGATTTCATCTGCATTTTTATTTGGACTAGATACAACAACACCTTTCCACTGGTTTTTGAAAAGCTTGTGATTCTCATTTGAAACTGAAAGCCAAATTTGTCTGGGCAGATACAATTTCATTAAGCAACAAACAAAAGACCCCAAATAGCTGTCATTAATTTAGGATTATCATAGAAGCCTGAGAACTATTATAGAAAAAATGAAGCATTGTGTTGGAAAACTGTAACTATCTTTTCCCATGTCATCAGTGAAAACAGAAAGCCCAGATTTGTTACTCATCACAGCTTTATAATTTGCAAATGGATTTGTTTCTATAAAGTCACTGTTTGAATCTCTTCTTGGGAGCTCAGGTTTCATTGCTGTACAATGAAAAACAGAAAGAAAATTCTGCTTCATCATTGAAAGATAATTCCAATTATGCAAAAATATGTGATGAAAACAAAATATGAACAAGAGACAATGAAGGGTTGGCAAATCCAGAGACACGTGGCTATATGGAATAATATGGAAGGCTAATTCTTTTTGCATTAGGGAAATAGTTTATGTGCTGCTAAATTGTTTGTGTTATAAGTTAGACAGATGTTGCTCTTTACTGTCTCATTTAAAAGCAGTGTACAGTCTAGTCACAGATCTATTTTTCTAGCATCCCAAGTTCCTGAAAAGGCGATGCAACCTATTTCACTGGACTTACTGGCCATGTGTTGATCCAGATAATAGATCTTTTTAATTGGTTTGTTTATTTATTTTTCAACTTTCTCAAACCACCTAAATAAAAATATACAGAATTGTTTACACCATATTAACAATTTTGGAAACAACAAATACTCTGCTTCCACTCCCAAAAAGAGGTTCCAATAACATTTAGCTAGGATTGAAAACTTGTTGAAGACTTGTTGAAATAAATTTTTCTTGAATTATGTCATGACCTCTCAGGGTACAGAATTAGACAGTACAAATCAGAGATGTTCATCCCCTCTTTGAATTTTAGAATTTTAGAAATCCTAAATTTTCCCATGTTGCTATTTAGATATTATGCTGAGTTAATCCCACTAAAGTAAATTATTTCAATTTATTTCCATTCAATCAAAGAATGGGAGAGACTAGAAAAAATGATAGTCCATGATCAATGTTGTTCAAAGATTTTATTCAAAGGATGATCAAATTAGTACATGACTTGGATCCTCTTTCTATATCTATGCCATATTCTCATCAGTTTTAGTCATCTCTAGGGGAGTTGTGCATTAGCCTAGAGAACTGCAAGATCTTCTAGAAATAGTTGAAATTACATTAATTCCAACTATTTCAAATGTGCATTAAAAAGAATCAGTAATGCAAAACTCAATTAGATTCTCTTAAGTAATTTCTATAACTTCTAATAAAATTGCCCAGAAATATTTATTGTCACCTTATTTAGGAACAATCCAGTCCTGAAAGCTTTGAGGAAATCAAAATTGCTTTCTACCATTAAGTTAGTATTTTCCTTTCAGTTGCTTTTGGAGGTTTCCAAATGCTATCACATAGTGGGATTTTTATGGGAAGAGAGAACACAGATAAATGACCTCTTGTGTTTGAAACATTTTGCATTGTTTCTCAACTACTTTTGACTTTTTATTTTTTTGCACAAAAAGTGCATTAAATACAGAACATCCATACAATATTTTTCAATTAGTAATGCTAGGACACACCCACTTGTAAACACTCTTATAGCCATGGTTGGAATGGGTACATGTTCCATTGGCAATTTTTGGATGACCAAAATTAAGAAGTCGTGTTTGCTTGATATTTCTATCTGGTAGAATTTTTCAGACCTGTTTATATTGTGGAGGACACTGAGCATAAAAATCTGTGTAAGTTTGTAATAGCAATATAGCAATAGCACAGACTTATATACCACTTTATAATGCTTTTTACAGCCCTCTCTAAGTGGTTTACAGGATCAGCATATTGTCCCCACAATCTGGGTCCTCATTTTACCCACCTTGGAAGGATGGAAGGCTGAGTGAACCTTGAGTCTGGTGAGATTCAATCTGCCAAATTGCCAAATTGCAGGCAACTGGCTGTAGGCAGAAGTAGCCTGCAATTACTGCACTCTATCCTCTGCACCACCAACGCTTCTGCAGGAGGCAGGAAATAAAGGACAGGATAGAGCGGGCCGGTGGGCAGGCCCAGCTGATCATCGGAGCTACTGATTTGGCCTCCATCTGATTGTCGGAGATACCAGTTCTTCAGGTACAGCTAGAACTTGAGTACCAGTCATAAGCATGACTCATTCAGCATCATCATGAGTTTGAATACTTGCTGAAGAGGTTTTGCTAATGGAGAACTAATTAGTTCAGTTGTCTGCTCCCACATCAGATCTGTACAAAGAAGCATTCAGTGTTCCGATATTCTTGCATATTCCCAAATTCAGCTGTCTCACATGTCTCCATGGTTTAACACAACAGTAACTCCCTAATTGCTACCTAGACTGTCTCCTGAATCAAGGAAATTAAGAATAACCAATACTTTATATTATTGCTGGAAATCTACAGTAGCTAAAAGAAGTACCTGGCTGCTCAACATTACAATTTGTGCATTTGTAGAAACCCCACTGGGTCCAAATATGAGTAGGGCATCTGGTTGTGTAAGACTGGCATGGACCCTCACTGGATGGCCTGTATATACATCTGGCATGTTACAAAGTGGAATTCAAGAAGATGAAAATTGCAAATAATGTTAAAGGACCTTGGACAGCACCATTAAACAGCAGGAGAGGCTGGCTGAAGTATTTCCCCCTGAAGAATATCCCAGCCAAGAATCTAGGTTTTCTAGTTCTTTCTGCAATTCTTAAGGGCCCCTGACTGCAGGATACCTTGATTAAGGTCTGATAGAATTGAAAGATAGTTTTTGAGAAAGTGATGGTGATTTAGCTTTTTGGATTAATACGAGAGCGGAGTGAAAATATAGCGAGTTTACCTTCCGATGAGGGAAGAGTAAGATAAATTATTGCGACAGCATGATTAGGTAATCCCTGTAAAAATGAATAGTGATCAAACTTGCAGGCATTGCCCTGTTTTTTTTCACCTACTCAAATCTCTGCTTTGACCATCAATTAATAAATATAATCCACTCACAGAGTTAATTGTTTACTTTCCTTTTCTTGTTTAGTCCTGCTTTTATCATTTGCAGTGTTTCTTAATAATTTATAATGGTTTTGAGTGATTATTATTTTATATTTATTGTTTTATTAGATAGTTGTATGTCATCCAGAGTCACCCCCTGTGAGATGGATGGCCATATAAATTTGAATAATAAGTAGAAACCTGGTCTGGGATCCTGTGTGTTTCCTTCAAGCACTACAACTACTGAATGGCTAATTTTGTTGCTATACCCTTGTATGCTATGAAAAAGGCCATTGCCAACAATTCTGTCATCTTCCTTTCACTTCTCTAAACAAAGCAATGTGGAGTTGGGTCTTCTCCATTTACTTCTGTGAATCAGAACTTGTAGAATCAATGGTTGTTTGTGCATGGAACCATCATCCAGAATATGCATTACTATGTATGTTCATTTGCTCTGATACCTGTTATAGTTTGTTTTACTGCAGCTATGCTTGTTTATTTGTTTATTTCATCAAAGTGTATCTGAAGAGCAAAAGCAACTGGAAATCATTTTACTTTTCATTTTTTATTAAATAAAAGATAATCAAAATGAAATAGATGAACCAGAGGCATAGGTGGGCACCAGAATACTTTTCCACAGGTAAATTGGTACCTATAGGCACCATGTTGCCTACCTCTGGATTGGTCATTGGGATTCTGCCAGATTTTACAACTGGTACCAGTATTCACATATAGCTATACTTGATTAAAAGAAAGGCTTGAGTTCTTAGAGAAAATTGGCCACTTCTCAATAATTTGAACTAATAACTTCTTTCTGGCTGCCTGTGTTTTGTGTCTCTGGAGTTATTGCTTTGTTTGCAAGTACTTCCATTAAAAGTTTCCTATTGGCTACATTTATGCAAAGTGGGATAGGTGAGAAATTATATCTATGGCCTTTTGTAACTAATTCTAATTGGTGCATATTTAAGCAAAAAAATAACATTTGGAATGAGACTGGCACATTAGGCAATTCCTCACATTTCACATTTCCCCAGCTTGCTCCATGCTTGTGGTTCCCACTTTAGCTCACTCGTGATCGGAAACATCTGTTGTGATGTAGTATTGCAGATTGTTCATCATGGGCCTGTGAAGCTTCTGCTGGCAATTAGGTTGCTGACTAACTTCGAGTGGTTTTCAGCAAGGCTTTCCATTGCCTGAGTGAGGCTTTTATGAAAATCAGATCACGATAGGACAGTGGTGTAAACAAAGAGTGTAGTGGGCAGCTGCCAGACTTATGGGATGATGCATAAGGTATGGTAGCATATGCTGTGGGCCATCTACTTAATGCCTACTTTTACCCCTAGGCTAAAATTAAAATTGTGTAAGTTGCCTAGGTAAATACAGGAATTGAGCCACCCACCAACACACTGCTAAGCCATCTGTTCAAGAAAATGAGCCAGAAGAGAGAAGTGCATCGTTCTGAATTGTATTCCTGTTGACCAAGCTTGGGGAATATAGACACAGCTTAGATTGGCTGTAGTTTCTACAAGCACCATCAGTGCTAAAGAACACGAGCACATACTGTGTTGAACCTACTTAGGGTTTCTAAACCCTGAAGATTCAGAATGAAGACACCTGAGCAAGATAGCATAATGGTATCCTTGTCCTTGCTTTCTTGAATATATCCGGTTCAGGTACATGTTGTCACAGTACTTTTGCATTGTTGTAGTACTTTTGCATGTGCATCTCACAGAATGCTGGGAGCAGCTATCTGGTTGTACTATCATGAGATGCATGTGACTGAAGATGAAGAACTGGAGTGATGCCACTACACTGGTTGAAGCTTCTCTCTCTGGATAGGAGGAGGCTATCTTAGAAGTTCTCCCCCAAAGGGACTGTAGAGTTGCTTTATGGCATGATTCAATCTCTGTTTGAAACTTTCCAGGAATCCTGAGACTCTCCAGATGCTATTGAGACACAAATGTTGGAGTATAATGATTAAGGTGTTTGGTGTGGACCAAAAGGTTTCATGTTCAAGTGTCCAATAGACAATGGAGCACACCTAATGGTACAGGGACAGACGTCATCTTTCAATTCAATCTGCTTTAAATGGTTGCTGATAGACATAGCTGCAGGAGGGTTGTCTCTTTCATTTAAGTCACCCTGAGCTCTTGAGTAAGAGACCGGATGCAAATTCAATATATCAATAATCTCCAGCTGTGCCCGCCATCATGCTATAACAGTGAAGGATGCTGGAAATCACATTTAAGCAATATCTGTGGTGCCACAGGTTCCTATCCCTTACCCTAAGTAGACTGTAATTTCATTCCAATAACTATATTGGAAACATATCTGAAAAAATTCTGCCTCTTTTCAGCAATTGGAAATAGGAGGAACGGGCAAGAGGGAGGAGAGGACATCTTGGGTGTTCTGAGTCAGATTCTCAAAAGCTATTGTATTCCCTAAATGTACACTGACAACTGGATTGAGAAAATCCCACAGTTTATGAGTGTTAAGAATTTTTAATTCTATGCAGTGCTGCAAAGGATTGGACCTCAAAGTTGGCTTTTGGCTTCTCAGGATTGAAAAAAAATATTCTCCCCTAGATTTAGTTTAGCAAATCGTTACATTTGCAAAATTGAATAGCCTTTTGCAAACCCTTCTGTGCTAACATTGCCATAGAACAGGGGCGGCAAACTCAAGGCCAGATCCGGCCCACAGGGTGCTTAGATCTGGCCCATGGGGCCACCCTGGAAACAGCAAGGGACTGGCCCGCAGTGCCTCTGCCAGTGAAAACAGAGCTCAGGAGGGCTGCGCGCGGCCCTCCCGAGCTTTATTTTCGCTGGCAGAGGGTTGCAGGAGGCCGTCGCAGCTGAAAACAGAGCTCGGGAGCCCGTTTTTGTTGGCAAAGCACTCAGGCCACCCTCCCCTTCCCCCCTCCTTCCCAAGGTCAAACACAACCCTGATGCGGCCCTCAATGAAATCGAGTTTTGACACCCCTGCCCTAGAAGAAGAAGAAAAAAAAATACTTTTTCTCACCAAACACGGTTTCTCGCCAAACAGAATCTAGACTCAGAGTTGTTGAATAGAATAGAATAGAATAGAATAGAATAGAATAGAATAGAATAGAATAGAATAAAATAGAATTCAATTCTTTATTGGCCAAGTGTGATTGGACACACAAGGAATTTTTCTTGGTGCATATGCTCTCCGTGTACATAAAATAAAAGATACATTCTACAACACTTAGTAATAGTCGTAGCAGGTCTTTGCAATCAACTTCATCCCTGATCAATTTTTTATAGAGTGGTTCAAATTGTGTGTGTGTGTGTGTGTGTGTGTGTGTGTGTGTGTGTGTGTGTGGCTTTACTGTGCCAGTGCTATAAGTGCCTCTCTCTTATCTAAAAGGTTCAGACACAGAATGCTGAGATAAGAACATTGGAATCAAGAGACCCATAAAGGTTGCTGCTGCAGAGAGAGAAAAGGGTTGCTGGAACCCCTGAAGACAGTTTGGTTTATAGCTCCAGGCAGGGTCTGATTTGTCTCCTTCATATAATGCAGTGAGTCTGAATGGGGGGGAGGGCAGCTAACCAGTCTCCTTGAAGTACAGTAATTAATTTCCCTGAATGGGGCCTTTGAAAACCAGCCGAAGTGTTTTGTGGTCCAAGACCAGGTCTTTCCATTGTCTTTTTGTTTCTGCCTAGTTGAATAAAAAAGGATAATTACCAGAAGTATATTCTTGAATTTGTAGCAAAATGCTTGATCTGTCTTTTCTGAAAAGCATAAGTAGAGATAGTCTTCAGAGCTCTGAAATTAATTAAAGTGAATCGAATCGTAATTTTAAAAATATAATTGAATGTGTTCAGCTGTGATGTTATCATCGCCAATCCCTGACGGTAATGCAGACTGAGCCAGGCTGTACGCTTTGCCTAGAGACAGTCCTCGGATTATGATGGCAATTGGGGCTAGGATACCGTTGCTAAGCAATGCAGGCACAAAGTGTTGTTTTGTGATCCCATCGCTTAGCAGCAATGATCCCAGTGGTCCTGATTGTTATTGCAATCCGAGACGTGCAGATTGTTAAGCAGGAAGTGGTAGGAGTCCCAGATAAGTGAGGCAGTGGTACTTCAGAAGTGTTGTGTGGGATGTAGGGTGAGACTACAAGGATGTGTGGCATGGCACGAGAACAGGAAAGATGGGAGAGGAGAACATGAGGTGTAAACACAGAGAAATTTGTCATCTTCCCTGCTGGCTTCCCCATTGACTTTGTGGGAAACCCGACAAGGAAGGCCACAAATGGTGATCACATGACTGAGATGCTGAAAACATCCTAAGTGTGAGCCAGTTGCTAAGCACCCAAATTACAACCATATACTACAATACCCAAAACTTCAAGGAATGGTCATAAGTATTGCTCGTTTGGTACTGATGTGACTTAGAACGGTCACTGAATGAGCGGTTCATAAATGAGGAGAACCTATATCTTGGAAAGGTAGATGGGAAAAACATCCTATCCTTAGAAGGGATGGAGCCTTTGTATATTAAGACCCAGTTGGGTTGTTTCAACGGTGGAGATTCTGTTCTTCAGGCTAGTTTGGGATATCACCATTTGGTCTATGTTGTATCCTTTCCGATAATGCAGAACAGCTGACATTTTTCATACTTAAGTCTCTGAGTCCAAGCTGCTGTGGTTAGCATGATAAATTAACAGGGAGAAGAAGAAAGCAGAGAAGTAAGATAATGGATAGGGACAGCTTAATTCTTCTGCTCTAGTTCCTCCCTTTAATATCATGAATTCAATGTTCCCTGGGCTGGTGCCTTTCAGATAAATTTGGGACATGTTAGCTTAGATTTTGGGGCTCTGTATTCCTAGTACAGTACATCTAGGGATGCCCACATGGAAAAGCTTTTCAAACAAATGAAAGTGCCTTGTATACCTTTTATGTTAACATATGTTTTCCATAAAACCATGGTTTATGTAATTGTGCTGTATTGTCTATACCCAAGTTGGCTGGCTTCATATAAAACCATAACCCACGTTTACAAATCACAATGCCTAGATTTGAATAACACTGCGATGCCCTAACAGGGAAACTAATCAATACCCAAATAAACAGAAATAAATACCAGGAACCATTAAATTCTGGTGCTGGAGAAGACTCCTGCGAGTCCCTTGGATTGCAACTGGTCGGTCCTAGAGGAGATCAACCCTGACTGCTCTTTAGAAGGACAGATCCTGAAGATGAAACTCAAATTCTTTGGCCACCTAATGAGAAG
>JAOYMU010000001.1:146032194-146045119 GCA_025802295.1 Psammodynastes pulverulentus | reverse complement strand
CTTGAGCCTGGTCAGATTCGATCTGCCTAATTACAGGCAGCTGGCTGTTAGCAGAAGTCTTGCAATTACTAAAATTACGTGCAATCATCCCTCTGCGCCACCAAGGCTCTTTACCACTACATCATCTACTGGTTCTCTTTATTATCATTATTTGTTTCTGTTTTGAACAACTCAACATTCTGATTAGTGACTGTAATAAAAATACAGTGTGTATGTGTATTTGTATGTTATGCAACCCATACTTAATGCTCTTCTTTTCCCTACAACAACAACCTTGTTGAGGAAGACTGGCCCGACAGAGAGTGACTAACCCAAATGTTACCAATTGGTTCTTATGCCTAACCAAGGTTGACAATCCCTCCCTCACTCAGGAGAATTGTTGAAATTCATTCACAGTTGGTATTGTCATCACTAAGCTAAAAATTCTGTAGTCTTTGGTCGAACAGATAATTTGTAGGAAGTATAGTACGGGTTTTACTCTTCCTTCACTATACAGAGATTCTGAACCAACATTTTGATATAAAACCATCAATGTTGTTTACTTCAATATATCACTGCAAACAAAATTCAAATGGTTTTGAACTAGGCAGAAGATATTTTAGATTTTTTTTCTCCACCTTTAGGATGCTGCTAAAATGCACAATGTTCTTGCCTTTCTGTAGGCTTGACAGGTTTCAAAGTTATTTATGTGCTCTGAGTAGTTGATTTTCTTGCCTACAGACACATCCAGTGAACTTGGAGGTATGTCTAGCAGTCATCCCACTCCCAGGAGTGCAAAGTGCTGAAAATATGATAAAGAAACCACCCCAGTGAAAATGAGGTAAAATATCTTTATGATGATCATGTAATAAGTGACAAAGCCTAGCAAATTTTATATGAGGAGGACCTTAAGGTTAGGTGAAAAAAAGCATCATTTTCACTTGCACTGTTTTACCTGCAAGTGAGAAAAAGGCCCCCAGAGAAAAACAGAGCAAGAACATTTTAATATTCATTTCTATCAAAATCATGATAATACTGTAATCCTTATGATGTCCCAAGGGGAGCATCACTGAGCATCTATCAGGTTTATTACTTATATAAGCCAGAGTTCTTTTTTTTATAGCCCTCAGGGTTATTCACTGGATTTGTTGTGAGAAGAATTAATATGTTCTGCAAAAACAAAAATTGCAATGATTGTAATTGATTAATGACTATGATATAAAATCAAAAACATTGATACAAGGTGGATCTGTTAAATGCATCAGGTTCTAGAAACCAAGGGAATTTAGGGAAGAACACAAAGATAAATAAGACAGACCATACTGACTCTGCTAGCTTGAAATATACCTTGAAAAAAAGCTTCCCTTGTCCTAAAAGCCGAAGTCTTAAACACTATTTTGATTTTTGTTTTTACAGACGCGTGTTATGTGGTTTGTTTTGTACAATTTCATTTAAATCTCCTCATCCTCAGAGCTGCTTCTTCCAACCTTTGTCAATCTGTACCCGATTCCTTCATTCCTTTTTGTTTTCATAACTTTGGAATCTTAGCCATTCTTAAAAAAAATCTCAAATCTACCGTGTTGATATAAAAACCCTAAATAGAAAAAACTTTGCTTGGGAATAAAACTTGCTATACTTTGAATACCTTTAGCCCTACTTCTAAAATTCAAACTAAAAATAGAATTAAAAGGTTTCTATAATTCATACATCATACCATATTGGGATGGTTAGGGTTGCCAGATATCTGAACAGGCAAAAGAAGCCACGGACTAGAAAGGAAGATAAATGGAGGAAGAGGGAAGATGCTAACCAGTGGTGAGATTCAAATTGTTTTACTACCGGTTCTGTGGGCGTGGCTTGGTGGGTGTGGTGTGGCTTGGTGGGTGTGGCAGGGGAAGGATACTGCAAAATCTCCATTCTCAACCCACTCCTGGGGGAAGGTTACTGCCGGTTCTCTGAACTACTCAAAGTTTCCACTACCGGTTCTCCAGAACTGGTCAGAACCTGCTGAATACCACCTCTGATGCTAACTTTCTCTTGGCATGCATGATAAAAATTACACAAAAAAACTGCAAAAAAATGTATTTAGGCCTACATATATATGAACTTACTTTTCCCAGTCTAAGAAAAACTGGTTCTTCTATTGCATTATTATCCAACAAATTTTATTTTCCAGAACAGATTCTAGTGATAATATAGAATTGATGAAAATGCGACTTTCAAATTTGACACCCAGAATTGTAGTCAAGTGCTTTACAGGCTACACATCATAGATTTGAAGATGCTGGACTAAAGACGATTGCTGGAATCAGGTAAGAAATTTAATTCAAGTTATGCTTGACTATCAACAATTCATTTAAGGACTATTCAAAGTTACAACCCTGAAAAAAGTAACTTTTGACTGTTTTTCACACTTACAACCATTGTAGCATCCCCAGAGTCACATGATCAAAATTCAGATACTTGGCAACTGACTAATATTTATGACAGTCTCAAAGTCCCAGGGTCATGTGATCACCTATTGCAAACTTTTGACAAGCAAAGTCAATCGGCAAGCTAAACTATCGTGTTACTAACTTAACAACTGCAGTGATTTACTTAACAACTGTGGCAAAAGTTGTAAAATCACTTCAACAGCTGTCTTGCTTAGTAACAGAAATGTTGGGCTCAGTTGTGGTCATAGGTCGAGGACCAGCTGTAGAGGTACTTTGTTAAGGGGGCTGGCAGTTGCTCACTGATTAGCTGGGCTTGTCAGCTAGAAATCTGACAGCCCAGTTTCGACACCTGAATGCTGTGCAATGGAATGAGCTCCTTTCCTCACTTCAGCTCTTGGTCCACCTAGCAGTTCGAAAGCATGCAAGAGCACATAGATAAATAAGTGCCACTTTGGTGGGAAGGTAACAGCGCTCCATGATGTCATGTTGGCCCCGTGACTGCAGAAACATCTTTGGACATTGCTGGCTCAATGGCCCTTGAAATGGAGATGAACACTGCCCCCTCTAGTAGGCAACGACTAGCAGAGTAAAATCCACAGGGACTCCTTCCCTTTACTCTATTAATGATGCTAATCCTTACAAATGACATTCTTTTAGACTTAGGGTCTCTTCGCACGCTTAATTAGAAATCAATACTTCCTAAGCCTTGTGAAGACTCTTTCACACATATATGCACTCAGAGAGATCACCTGGTTGCAACTTTTTATTAACCTGCTTAAAATGTAAGACATCTTTCATAGAATCTGCTTTTTAATAACTCACTACGCATTTCAAAAAAATCCAGTCCCTCATCCCTCATTTTAATTTTGTTTCCTAAGTAAAAAGCTGACTGTTAAATTTCATGCTGCTAATTACAGTAAGCAAGAAATATGGACTGTCATTTAAAAAAAATTAGACTAAGATTTAACATGTTTTGTCATCTCAAAATATATTATCAAGTGGAACAGTTTGATACTTAGTATTGACAGAAGGTATTTCATAAGTTCCAAGTGGGCTTCTCATCTACAAATAAACATATGTTAAGAGAAATAAAATAATAGAATACTATCCTTTTCTTAATTTAAACATGGTAATGCTTGACAAGCCAATGAACCTGACTGCTGATATTTTTTAAAAATCCTGTCGATACAATTATTTCTTTTAAAGTTCAGGTAACAAAGATGTGCTTGACAAGCTGTCAGCAATTATGCCTTCCCTAGAATGGATTGCAAAGAGAACACTACCTTGATGGGCATTTGGGGTTTCTATGGCAATGTAAAATGCTGCATCTGATACGCACATTGTGCTCTTGTCAGCAAAAGGCACACAAACCCACTTCTAGCACCCAAACTCTTGCATTGAAGGATCTCTTGGTCCTTGCTGAGATTTCTTAGCAGAATAGGATGAAAGGTTCCTCTAATTTGAACACAATTTAGGGAGGGAGGTTGTTATCTAGATAACTATGTGTTTAACCATTACATAATGACATATACTTTATGGAGAGTTTGCATGGCTTGGTTCACATACTGTTCTAACTAAGCTGGTGAATTTCTAAGCAGCTATACAAATCTGACTACAGTGCTGAATAAAATAAATAAAACCATTCATTCATTGCTATATCTGGAGTTGTCCAGGTTTATGACCATAAGCCATAATTTTGAAACTGCGGTGGCTGGGTTTGTTCAATATACTATGCCAAAATCTAACCAACCACATTATGCTTTCACATATTGTCATAACCAGGCCACAATTTCTTTTCTGCTCTATGAATTTAACTCAATCCCTTCATCCAGTGGTGGGATTCAAATAATTTAACAGCCGGTTCTCTGCCCTAATGACCAGCTGGGTAGGCGTGGCTGGGTGATCATGTGACTGGGTAGGCGTGGCCAACTCGACACCACTCATATCAAAGGGCACTTTGCCTCTCCTGGCCTCTCGTGACCATGGGGATGCTGCAACGGTCATAAGTGTGAAAAACAGTCATAAGTTACTTTTTTCAGTGCCATTGTAACTTTGAATGGCCACTAAATGAACTTGTAAGTCAAGGATTACCTGTACAAAAATACAAAAATCTTCTTTGCTTGCAAAAAGCTTCCCTAAATACCAATAATTAGATTAGAAATGGGGAAATACACACTGAAGATCAATGATAGTCACATCAACCATCATGGAAACCTAAACCATTCTGTCTGTATACCTTCCTTTGAATTACAAATAAGGCAGGGTGCCAAAGCACCTTGAGGTCCTGTAAAGTGGAAAAAACAAAAGGAGATTTCTTCCAACAACTGCTTAGAAAGTTAACAACCAGTTCTTGCAAATAGGTGCGAACCTGTTGAATCCTACCACTGCATGTAAGAAAATATCATCTACACGAGTTTGAACCTTCTTAGTGAATACTTCTGTTTCCAGAGTAATTTAGCCCAAATATTCAGACCATCCACTCTTTGTTATTTGTGGAAGAAATTTAGATTCAGGAATAATTTTATTCATCAATTCCCTTTAAACTCTTTCAATTATGAACATAACCTGCCAGTAGCAGAAAGAAACTACAGTTAGTTCTGGGTTTACAACAGTTCATTTAGGGGGAACATTAGCAATTAACAACGGTATTGAAAATAGTGACTTATGACCATTTTTCACATTACGACTGTTACAGCATTCTCATGGTCATGTGATCAAAATTTAGATACTTGGCAACTGACTGCCATGTGATCACCTTTAGTGACCTTCTGACAAGCAAAGTCAATGGGGAAGCCAGATTCACTTAACTCTGTTACTAACTCAGCCACTGTAGTGATTCACTAAAAAACTGTGGCAAGAAAGGTCATAAAATGACTTAACCGCTATCTTGATCACAACACAGAATTTGGGGTTCAATTGTGGTTGTAAGTCAACCTCTGTGTTGCAAACAAAGATACTGCAATGTAGGGAAGATTGCTTAAACGGTCAGCCCTCAATTGACAGCTAGGCTAAAAGTGATTAAACTGCATCCCTCACAAAAAATCTTATAGACCACAGTTTTCTTGAACACACAAAGAAAGTTGTCCCAAAATTGGCACATAAGCCCACGTGAAAGGAAAAGGTGTTGCATTCAGCACTTTTGTTGGCAGGGTGATGTCTCTGCTTTTTAGTATGCTGTCTAGATTTGCCATAGCTTTCCTCCCCAGGAGCAAGTGTCTTTTAATTTCTTGGCTGCAGTCCCCATCTGTGGTGATCTTGGAACCCAGGAAAATAAAATCGGTCACTACTTCCATTTCTTCCCCATCTATTTGCCAGGAATTGAGAGGGCCGGGTGCCATGATCTTAGTTTTCTTAATGTTGAGTTTCAAGCCAACTTTTGCACTCTTCCTTTTTCAGCCACATTGAGAGACTCTTTAGTTCCTCAAACTAACAAAAGTTCATTCCCCCAACTGGAGCTGCACATCCACCATAAAGGGCACATTCACATATAAAGGACCATTTTTCCTATAACTATTACCAACCTCAAAATGCTAAATTGTAGCTACCTTTGACTTCTGTCCTCTATGCTCTTGAATAAACTACCTCCTCTGAGCAGCACTCCTCAGTCCTACCTCCTCTCTCAGAACTGTCTCATTCATATGTGATCCCAGCTTGGAACTGGACTTCATTTTATTCTAACGTTATATTTTTGAAGAGTAACAAAAAATGGCTCTTTAGAGGGTAAGTACTTGAGGATGCCTAAAGATTTTGCTATCCAAATGGTGATGCATTGGGACTTTCTTGCTATTATGGTTAAATATTGACTCTCTGTGTTTTAATTTTATGTTGTTAATTGTAAGCCCATCAGAGCTTTTAAAAATGGAAGGGCATTAATTGAAGTAATAAATAAATGTACCCTTCCCTGTTAGAAAATAAGGCAGTCGCTGCTAGTGTGAAGTTGTGATAAAATAGGTTGGAAATTACCTTTTCAAAGGGGAGATGTGTTTGGGTAGCATAGGGAGTTGTGTAATTTCCTGTGGAGATATGAGGAAGATATGTAGGAAGTTTCCTTGGACTAAGTAGTTACTTTCATACAACATGTTTGATCATGTCACTTAAAGGTTTAGTAATCTACAACATTCTGAATTTGTAAGTATTAACTTGGTTAATCTTTTTATGGCTAAACTCTGAGTTAACCTCTTGTTGAAATCAGTGAATGACAGTTCTTTGTAATGTCTAACCATTAGAATAAAAACTCAGTTCCTAGCTATGTGTTGTTTGGATTTCTGGGGACCCTGATGCTCAGATTCTGATGCCTGACTGACTGAAGCTGGGAGCGTCTGCTCTATTTATTGTAAACACAAACTGGCTGTCAGATCTATTCACTCTCTTTTTTTAAAGAGAGAAATTCTGAGTCCACATTTTAATGTGAAATGAAGCCCAGCTTGATCTTTGATTTATTATTTTTATTCCACTGTTGTTATTTTTATAAATATGTCAAAGCAGCAAAATATTTCTTTCTCTTCCTATTTTCTTCACAGCCACAATTCTGTGATGTGGGTTGAGTTGAGAGAGAGGGACTGGCCCAAGGTCACCCATCTGGCTTTGATGCCTAGAACTCACAATGTCCTGGTTTCTAGCCGGATACCTTAACTACTAAACCAAATTGGCTCTCTAGATCAGGGGTGTCAAACTCGTGTCATCACAGCGGCATCACGTGGTGTATCAAAACTTTGCTAAACTGGGCGTGGGCGTGGCCAGCGCGTGATGCATCTGGTGAGTTTGACACCTCTGCTCTAGATAAAGAAAAAGCTTGGTCCTTTAGTTTTAAGAGAGATTTTTGTGCTCTATGTTACTCCAGCAGATCTTGCTGCAGCCTCACAATTCTGGAAACAGGTGCAGCTGCTTTAATTAGTCCCTGACATGATGCATTTTCACTCCCACAGGTCCAAAGCAACGTTTGGCATCGGATCTGAAACACTGCATAGTCCTAATCTTTAACCGTCACATCAAGTTCGATCCTATAATGAACATGGGGGTTAATATTTCATACAGATTTTGATTTCTAATGCCATTGCAAGTGCTAGTAGGACAAAAGATAAAAAAGTTCTCTCTATTCTGAAAAATGAGTGTTCTAGGTACAACATGCAATAAAGGCACTTTTTTTCCTGTACAAAGTGCAGGTGAAACTGTCTTTAACGTAACTGTATTTTATTAGAATGTGGGTCTACCAGGAAAGCAAAAGTGTGACTTTGGTACAGGTAGTCCTCACTTAACAACCACAACTGAGACCAGCAACTCCATTGCTAATTGACACAGTTGTTAAGTGAAGCATCCCATGACTATGCCAGACTTATGATGTCCCATTCCATTTGTTAACCAAATCATCTGCAGTCATGACATGAGACATAATTTGACCTCTACTTAGATTTTACCGCTGGATTCTCCATTGACTCTGTGTCAGGGTTCCAAGTAATAGATCCATTGCAAGCAAAAACTCTGAGGCAGGTAGATTCCTCGAAGAATAGCTTTATTGGAAATATCAAATTGGCACATATCTGATGAAAACCAACTCTGAGGGGCCTCTTGGTTTTCACTTAATTTAAAGTAAAAGTTTTTCCTCCAACCCCAAACAATCAGTCACATAGCCCAATCAAGGTAGCATTTGTTGGTCTGGTGACATCACTTCTCCTTCCTCCGGCCAGGTGTGCGAATGTTCTTGGTTCCCAAGAGAAAGTATTTTATTTTGACTACACAACCCTAGCTATCTCTAATACCTCCTCCCTATCCAGGGGTGGGATCTTACTGGCATAGCTACCAGTTCGGGATCGTGCATGCACACTGGAAAAACATGCCTGTGCCACTTTCCAGTCCCCAGCTGGGGCTTGCAGCGACAATCAGCTTGAGCTGATAAAGACCAGGTAAGAATCAGGGCAGGTGGGAGGGTCAAACATGGATTTTTCACTTCCTGTTCCTCTCCGTGAAACAGAGGCTTCAGTTAGCTACTAGTTCGCCTGATCCGGGCAGACCCAGGAGGATCCACCCCTGTCCCTATCCCTCGCTTCAGTGTGGCAGCACTGAAGCTCCAAGATGGCTTCAGCCAGGTCAGCTTCAAGATTGAGACTCTGCTTGTCGGAAACCAATTGAGAAGCCTGCAAATGGCAATCCCATGGGATATCATGATGGTCATAAATGCCCACTGGTTGTGAAGTCACGGGACCACGGGGATGCAGCAGTTGTAAGTGCGAGGTCTAGCCAGCAAGTTGTTTTTTCAGTACTATCATCACTTCGAATGGGGCAGTCCTTAAGACTGCTGCTGATTCAGGGTGAGTGAATGTAACATTATTTTCCCGACTTGCTGGTTATTTCCTCTGGGAACTCTGGCTGATTTTTGTGGAAGAGAGATTGCTAAGCAAGATGGACCCCTGTTTTCAGCCAGATTGGCAAGTCGTGAGCTGTTAGCCAAAATTGTTCATTAGAAGTGCCAGATTGCGGATGCAAGTTTTCATGTGGTCTTTTTAAAATGCTCTTCTTCAGTGTAATTTTAGTAATTTCCTTTTCTTTGTATTGCAATAGCAGAAAAGGATTATGTGGCACTCTTGTGTTGTGTTGTGTTGTGTTGAATAGTGCACAGAATCGTTAAGAAAAGTGAGAGTGGAAATGTTTCCTTTTGTGACTCAGAGTAAATAATATATCTTCAAGAAGCTCTGATCCTAATCCCCTCCATTTATTTGACATTTAGGAAACAATTGCTGAAATTTAAGCCAGACACTCCCAGACAGTGCCCTTTATAAATAGCATTTGATTCCGAAGGATTTTTTTTTCTTCTCTGTATTTTGGATGCAAGGGTTTCAAGAGAAGAAGGAAGAGTTGTTGAGAGCTGGCCAGAAATAATGATTCTATCCAGAATTCGTGAAATTACCAGAATAATTCAAGGTACATTAATATTGCAAAATTATACATCCACTCACATTTCTGTAGACTTTGTTTTGCAGATTCTGTAGTAGATTTACTTGAGATAAAGTCCCATTGGATGATTCTGGTGACTCAATCATCATGTGACTAGACTAGATTGATAACTCTTTCTCACTGCCATTCTTATGTTTAAGATTCCTCCATGTACAAGGAGAGATATATACAGAATTACACGAAAAAAATGTGCAAGAACTGTACTTACTTCTCATAAATATATATGTTGCATTATAAAAGGTTGATGACTAGGCATGTAATAAATTCATCTTTTTAAAGTGAAACAAGTTCTGATAGCTTCATATAGACACCTCGATGCATCATTCATTCATCCATTTTCTATAGCCACCTAATTCGACCAACCCAGTGACTCTGAACAGCTTACAATTCCAATCTTTTTGTTGTATCAGTAGTGAGAGAAGTCGTACCCAGAAGAAATAAACATGGTCCTTGTTTAATAGCCACTTGTTCACTGACCATTTGGACTTACAAGAGTGCTAAAGTAAGTGATAGTTATGGAAGGTCCTCATAATTGTGGCCATCCCATGAGGGTCATGTGAGTGCAATTTGAAATCTCTGCCAGCTTCTGACAAAGTCAGAAAAATTGGCAGGAAGTTGCAAGTCATGTTCAGGTAAGGTCCTCACTTAATCACCTTCGTGGCTCTTGTATAATGATGGTAACTGGGACTCCTGGAACTGCCATCACTAAGTGGCATGCTCCACATGGTTTTTAAAATTTACAGTATTTTCTTCCAGTTAGCATGGTCAAGTGAGGATTACCTATATAATCCTACAGATTTTTATTTGTTTGCTACTTTGAATTAAATTTATACCAGACTCTTTTTGCGTGTGTGTGGTCAGTATATGCTTTAAAGGGTCAGAACAACAGAGCCTCCAGATTAATATTAGGTATAAGCACAAGATTTGGTAGTTCTCTTACCCGAAGCTAATTTTTTTCCATTTGCTTGGAACATTTTTCGCAGCAGGGGTCCCTCTCCAATTTATGACATTCTGTATTGCACACCTGATCCTGTTCTGCACCGTAGCAATTAAAATGGGTGTGGGATGAAAATACATCACAAATTCATGAAATTAATATCAAATCAGTGGTGTGTGCTAGTATCTGAAATTAACAGTATTATACTAATTGCTTATCTGAATCCAAATGAGACAACCTGAAAGCTTAGATAGATTAATAGCATTTTAAATCAGATGGTCTAAAACCTGCAATTTTAAACACATCCAGAGATTATAATAGTAGCTTCCTTCTGCATTTTAACACTGCATTTTAATACTGCTACCCTTCCAAAAGACCTTGACCATGTAACTGAATGGTCAAACAAGTGGCAATTTCAAATCTCAACCAATAAATGCTCTGTATTACACATTGGCAAAAATAAAAATAAAAATCAGAACATAAAATACAAATTGGTCACAACCTAGTAGATGACCCTCACTCTGTAAAGGACCTTGGAGTACTGATCCGTGTCATTTTCTTTGTAAATTTAAACCCTGTAACTTTCAAGGACGCGTCCATCTATCATAGAGTTGATTCAGGGATGGGCATTACAATGTAGATGCTAATAGGATTACTCAGGCCTTGAGAAGGGTAGCTGCTGTTCTGGCAACAGCTGTCAGTGGACTCTATGATTAATCACAGAGACGTCTTAAAGCCTCTTCTAAAACTGCCGCTCTGGCCTCATGAAGGTTAGCGAATCTTATAAGAGCGCTCTAGGCTCCATTATGGCACAAGTGACCTGTTAACAGCTATAACTTGGCAAAATGATTGGCAACTTGGATAGGAGGCGAAGAATGCTGTTAGCAGTGGAGCAATCATGGTGCTTTACTGATTGCTGGAGGGGAAGAGATTAGTTTACTTTCTGCTCTTTATAGCTGTTCTCTCTAGGTGTGGGTTCTATGTGCTTCTTGTGAACCACTCTTCAGCATGAAATGCGAGACCAAAAAACCCAAATCCACCTCTGGTTTGTTTGCTGCAGCTCTTTCGATCCTATTGCTCCCACAATACAAATGGAAGAGTAAAAAAGAAAGGCTCAGCTGGGATGTAGAGCTCCAAATGAATTCTGTTTTGCAATTATAGACACATCCTGTCTTTCCACTCAAAATGGCGCTCAGGCAGTCCATCTGCTGCTGCTAATGTAGCTTTTCTCAGCATCCCTGCTTGATGAATGAGAGGAGGAGGAGAAGCGTTGTCATGGACACAGATTTGGGAAGAGGAAGCAGAACTGGGAGGGCTGCCCTTTGATTCTCTTAGTTCCTAATATTGTAAAGCGGAGATGGCTTGGTTTAATTAAGGCATATGTCTTGCCTGCAAAACATTTCTCTTCAGTCCTTGAGCTTCTTAGAGGGAAAAATAAACATCTTTCCCCTCTTTACTTCTGGCACACACACACACTTGTGCTATATGTTATTCTTGAGCTTGCTTCCCACAAACAACCCAGTGTAGTCTCCTAGCATGGTTTATATTGTGCAGTGATGGCAAACCTTTTGGGCTTGGCCTGTCAAAAATTCAGAAAATGCCTTGACTCTTGATGACATGACACACTCACCGCTACACAAAAGAGCCCTCTCTAGACCTTCTCTCTGGACTCTTTAGAAATTGTATGAAAGGGCCCTGCTCCCTGGGGTCTCTGGAGTGTTAGAAAGTTATGCTTGAACAATTTTCAGATTCCTCAGGCTGTGGCCTGGCGTGCCACCAAAAATGGCCTAGCGTGCCACCAGCTTCACCATCGCTGTGTTAGGTGACTTACATGCCCCAAATGCTGTCAAGATTCCTGCATTGTCTCTGCAGACTGTGCAGCATTGGTGAGGCTTCCCTGGAATTGACTCATGTCTTAGCAGAGACACAGATTGGATGAGGCTTCTTTAATGTCATTGGTCTTGCCTGCTAGGCTTGAATATGTGCTCTCTATTTTTATGCAGTTGAAGTTCACAGTTCTGCAGTCAAGGCCAAGCTCTCTTGCACAGTGATATCCTGCCTGTTGGCCATTCCTTTGCTCTGGGAAAGACCTACAGATGCATACCCAGCACAGCTGGCTAAGCAGGGGAATTTAGCAGAAGGACCCTAGGGAGCCATTGCTTTAGAAAAATCTAAGAGGTCATATATGGATTCAGGGTGAATATTACAAGTAATTTCTAGGTGGTAAAATTATTGAAGCACTGCAACAGTTTGCACAAAACAGTGAGGGAATTCTCCTCTGTTGGGATTTGCTAGGGGTTTGTGATTGCTGGGCACACCTGCACAGGTGTCTGGGACAGTGTTGAGGCTGGCATGGGGTTTGTGGCCATGCTTGGGCACCTTCACCCATGCCCGAGGTATGCCGGCCCCTGCCAGCTGGGTAACGGCTATTCTCCCCTTGGGGGGGCGCGCACCATGCGCCTGGACTCGGGGGAGGAGGGAAAGCTTGGAGGAGGAAAAGAGCATACAGGGGCATGCGCAGAGTGCCTAGAACCTTTACCCCAGATAAGAGTGCTAATATCAGGAGATGGATGGTAAACCTATCAGGGAAAAGGTCAACGTATAACTGTAACCGCGCCGTACTTGA